>CM068954.1:1603027-1617026 GCA_035128595.1 Eptatretus atami
AAGAGAGAGATTGCTGGTGGTGTTTTCACTTCCCGCTGGATATATCTGGTGTGTGACGTGTCAGTTGTTGTGCTACTGGACCGTCTCACGATGGACTTTACGGGTTATTGATTCTCGACTTGAATGCGCACTTGGTGTCCTTGTACATGTTGGCTATTGCGTGACGTCTCATCAGGCCGTGCCTAGTTCCAAGTTTTCAGGAAATCTTTCTTCATGGTCTTCCTCAGACTTCAGTGCTCAGATTAACTCGCCAGCTGCACACAAGCGTGGTGGTGGCTTTTGGATGGTATAAGTTTCATCCTTCCTCATTGAAGACGGTTTCCAAGGTGGTCAATGCAGTGATGGTCACTTATATGAAACAATTCATCCCTGAAAATCGTTTTTTAAGAGCCTTATCGTACATCACAACGTCCACCTGTGCAAGGTAATATTCGATACAACAACATGTAACGATAAAACTAACCCCAGCAGGAAGTTCTTCTTATGTTCTGCCTCTTGGGACAGGTATACATCTGTTTATGTTTACTAATTACTGAACCCTGCGTTTTGGTTGTCAGCTGCCTGATTTGCTGAGAATGTTAGAAATACACTGAAGATTCCTCAGAAAAGACTATTTTATAGGCTTACAGGGATGAACCAAATGTTAAACGGGAATTCCATTCTACGGTTCAAAAAGGCTATTGAAAATGCACTAAGTGTAATTAAAATGTGGTCTAACTTATATTGTGGCATGGGTCTCAAACAAGGTGTTAATTGGCTTTCTCTGGAAATGAACATTCTGGGTCGTTGTATTCACTTTTCAAAATCCAGTCTTATTTTGGATCAAAGTTCTAGCTTGAATATTTCCTCATTGATCAGGCTATTTAACAAGATGAATTAAGAATGTCACATCATAGGGAGGTCTTGATAGTTACTGAGACTTTTGTGTCATGTTGTAAGGCTCTTGAATGGGAAATGCTCATGTTGAATTTTTGGATCTTTGGATTGTCCGTTGGTCTGCCAAGAACTTCACCATGCTGAATCTTTCTTGTCAGTCTCACGCAGTATGGCTAGAAAGTTTCCTCGTCGATTGTGATCACTACGCTGTTGAGCGATTGAGAGGCCACTTTTCCCAGCCTCGTTCATCGTTTGAACACTCAAATCTGAGCGTGGGGAATGCATTCCAGTCTGATTGTTCCTTTTCACTCATCGAGGTCTTGTGGAAGGTTCATACGAGATAATAGTTGTTCCATGATTATGTTCAATTGGATTTCAATCCATGCAAGATGGCTAGGTCTGGATGTCATGAAAATTCATGCTGACTCTTGAGAACATTCCTTGTTTGGCCATGAAATGCAGGAGCATTATCATTTACAATATGCATTCGTGGACCATTGTGTTCAGGGAGCGCAACACAGATGTTGCTGTCACGGAATCTCCTTAATGATCGATCTACTGTCCGATTACCACGGTGTTGCGTACGAGAGAGAGGGTGGTGAAACGTTTCCGCAATACACCCCACATTCACGATTCCAGCGTCAATTAACGTGCGGCTTCCTTGGACACGACTGGGGCGTATATCGCTTCGCATTGAGTCGTCGTAGACGCGTGCACAAACGTCATAACTTTAAGGAGAATCTGGATCGTCCTGAACGAACACTTGCCACTCCTCCGTGTCCATTCGGGCATGTAAGTTGAAAGTTCTGCTTGGATGTGTCGTGATGCATCGTCTTGATGCGCTGAACAAGATAACAGCACGGATGCTGCATCATGGGGAGCCCCAAGACAATTTGCTTGGTCCAGGGAATGTATTTGCAGAATTGGACATTTTTGAAACTGATTGGTAGATGGGCTCGTGCAAAGTGTCGGTCATCGGAGCGGGAGTCTTTAATCCTGGGGTGTCCACGTCTTGCATATTCTATGTTGATCGGTGACTTTGATCAAATCTTGAGTCAAAAATGAATCTCCTTCCGTTCGAGACGACTTTGGAGCATGGGAATGGAAAACCTGTTGAAAGTGTCAATGATTTTCGGTTCTCCCTCTTTTCCTCGCACGTGATTTTAATGGATCGTTGCAGAATGCAATTGCTCGTGTTTTGTTTTTTAATGATTTTGAAGTACACACAAACACACACACCACACACACACTTCAATAGCCGTGCCATGAAATCGGGATCCCTTACCAAAACGAGGTGGATACTGAGACTCAGTTCACATTTGAAACCAGTATATGGAGATAACGACAGCGATCGCAGATGCAGGTTTATACCTACCTGTCACAGTGCGTTGGTGACATCTCACACTGTTTTATACCGATTCTCGTGGTGTGTTTGATGATCACATCTTTGTGCTGTTGTTTTTTGTTGTTGTATTTAGCAATACAGATGTTGAGGCTCATGGAAGAGCTAAAATCGTTTTGTTTGTGTAATTTGAATCTGAAGTTATTTCAGTACATTGTTGCACTAAGCCTGTAGAAGGTCAATCTGTTTGATGTGCGTGGGAAAAGTAGCAAAGTTTAAATGTGAGCCAATTTGTTCAATGTAGAATTTAATGGTCCCAATGAGAGGTCCTTCATCGTGATCCTTTTGCTTCTTGTGTTCGGTAATGTTAACCATTATCTCATCCTCTCTTGGCATATTTTGTGTTGCTGTTTTTTACTCTTGAAATGTCGTTTGCATTCTTTTTAATCCCTCGTGGAAGGATCTCTAGTCTTTACTCACGTTTCGTTGTTCTTCAATCTCTTCTTGTGGACTTTTGTTTCACACCTCCAGTTTCATGAAACTTCCTCGAAACTTGGCATATATATGTAAAAATTCCATACGCACGTAACCATCTCCGATTCTTGGAAATTTCTTTGGATCCCCACGATGATCTAAAAAAAAGTTGAGACGTATAATACGCCGCTAATGAAATCGCCTAACCATTATTCCGAACTAGGTAACTTGTTTGGGAATTTTGTTTTGCGGGAATCAAGCCGGGATTAGACAGATAATTTATACGCAAACCTAATTATCACAATGAAGTATATCGTTTTTTATGACGTCATATAAGAGGACGGGTCTAGCTCATTGAGCCTTGTTTATTTATTTTTATTTTTTTAAATATATGCATGAGCACTATTTTCATTTCATGAACATTGCATGATTGTGTTTGCCGTGTGTTGCTGCTGGCTTGCTTGTTATTATATTTGAGCGCCGATTAAGGCGAGCCCTGATGCACTCCATGTGTCCTATGGGCAGAAACCCCCTGACGAGCCCGAGCCCACAGGAGCCATCGTTGCTCGAGTCAACCGCTGCAGTCGCCCTGGCGCTCAGGCCTTCGATGGGGCCACCCACTTACAGGTAATGGTGGGTCTCCGACCAATCGTGCCTCAGCAAAGCTTTTTTTCCTGTCCTACGAGCAACAGCTTAAGCTTCACTGCTTCTTGTCTTCAGTTAGGTGGTGGTCTCACTTTTGCCGAAGTTCTCTTTCTGTCTGATTGCTTGGTTATTGGTTCTTGTTTTCCTGCTTTGCGTAAATCTACTGCTGGGAAATTTGTGATTTAATTTTGTTTCAAATGGTGGGGGAATGGGGGAGCAACAGTTGAACGTTTTTTGGAGTACTGTACCTCAGCATTTTTTCGTCACATTTGAATCTGCTCCTTCTGTCTTACAAACCATTGGATGCCTTGCCTTCACGATGACATGAGTGGAGATGAAGTGTCCCTGGAGCTGAATGAATCATGAATTTTTTGTTTGGTAATCCCTCCAAGGTGATCCAAATTCAAAATCACAGGAGGTTCTTTAAGCTTTTGGGTCACGCATTCTCACAGCATTTCCACCTCCTCGCGCTCGTACTCATTTAGAAGCGAATGTATTACAAATCATCACGATGACGCGTCTCTCTTGATGAGAACTGCGCTTGTTTCTGAAGGCATTCGTAAGGGTGCACAACGTGGGATTTGTCTTCACATTGCAGAGGCACCTTAGTTTGATGTGACAGCTTGGTTTTGCTTTCCATTTTATGTGCTCACAAACGTACAGTTCTCTGATTCAACACCCCACCCCCTTATTTTTCCAATTTCAATTCTCTCAATCAAGACTAACTCTTCCAATTCCTTTTTATATTTTTTATTTTTATTTTTCTTTTCCTAGAGTTGCTTCTTTATCCATCTTGTCCACCTTCATGGGTCACCCTGCCCTTATTGTTCCCACATCTTGTCTGCCTGTCTAAATCTCATATTTTGTCCTCAATGCTGCTGTTGGTGTTTCCCTCTTGTTCTACTGTTTTTTTTTGTTGTTGCTCCTGATCATCTGTGTCAACATATATTATATATGTGTTGTGTTGTTGAGCATGGTTTGAAATAGGTGAAAGTGATGTGGCTACGGTAAGCTCTAGGAGTGTGGCTTATCAAACGTCTAAGTTTCTCTCATTGAATCACTGGTTTACCCCCCCGCAACGTCTTCCATTTCGAAAGCATGTGCCGTCGACGATTTATAAAAAGATTGCCCCATGCCTTTTTAATGTCTGTTATTTCTCACTTGACGGACGTGTTCCCTTTAAATCTGCCGTCTTGGCTCTAATCTTCACTTTATCACAGGTGCCAGGTTTGTGGAGACAGCAGAATCTTCGATTGCTACGGAGAGGCGAAGAAGGTGTCCGCGTTAGAAAAGTTGGAGTTCTGAAAAATGGAGTGTCACACACATACAAGGTTGTAGAGCAGTGAAATTTTGTATTACTCGTCGGTCCTGTCTTTTACTAGTTCAAAGAAACAAATTAATAAGACTTTGTCTGCAACCAGATGAAGAATGAGGAAAGGGTGAAAATAGCGTATGTTGTGGAGGGGGAGGATGGTGTTTAAACGATTGGTAAATTTAATAACTGATTAAAATGAAGTGCTGTACATACTGAAAAAGTATTCCACTTGAGTTTATCAAAAGAACATTTTCCGGTTTATCATCAGCTCATCAAAGTGACTGTGAAGAGGATCGATGAACGCCTACTGAAACCTCTCACATAGTTCTCAAACCCTCTATGTCACATTGTACTTTGGTCTTTTTGTGTTTTCGTTACTGTAATTATCAGTTGATGTCGTACTTGTTCATATGACAGATTTATTGTATTAGTTCCACGGCTGTTTTCTTACGATCTATTTGTTTGGTAAGGAGTTAGGCTTGGGTATCTTCAGAAGTTCGGGCACCGCGTACGTTGCTTGATTAGACTGTCTGCTAGACAGGAGATCGCTCGGTTGTATTGTGTGAATATTTCGGTATAAATTTGGGCTGTGTTGTCGTGTTCCATCGCAGAGCAGATTGACGTTCTTGAAGGTGTCTATGTATGAGCAATGTTGAATTGAAATGGTTGAATAATTCCCGGTTTACCTCATGAGTGTTTGTGCTTCAGTCTTTAATTTTTGTTTTTATAAACGTGGTTGGTATGTATAGGTTTGTAGTGAGAGATATGTATTTGAAAAAGTCTAGGTAATAAGATATTATATATAGATGTCTGAAAGTAATTAAAGTAAGAGACGAGAGAGCTTGGACATGAAGGGGTCGGGGAAAGTGGAAAAGTCGGGAGTTTCCACGACTCATAATTGTGAAGGTCGGTAAAGTAATATTTCAGCCGAATCCTATGCGAAAACTCGCTCCGTAGACACCCAGAGGATCTTTGGGAGTAATCTCTTGTATATAATATGAAAAGAAAAGATACAGGTTTATGAATTTATATCTCACTTAGGAGCTGGATCGTTAAGACTATTATCTGAAAGGTATGTGTTATGGAGATATGTTGTTCATGTGTGTGCTTGAAAGGAACTCGAGCGGTAGAACTCTCCTTGACTATGATCTGCAGCGTCATTGTTTTTGCCTTTCATGTTGTAATATGTAAATATTCTTGAGCTCGGGTTTTCCAGAACCGGTTGCAACCAGAAGAGAGACGAGAGGGTTGTTCGGTTGCGGCTGGAATAAAGGTTGACTTGGAGTCGATACCATCGACGTCTTTCCTCCTTGCTGAAAGATCTCCTGCTTGGCGTTTTGGCCGCGACCGACCGCCATTCTGTTGGTTTCTTTCAGACGCGTTCCATTCAACAAGGATCTTGTGCCTGGTTGTTGTGCTGAAAGGGCAACCCTTACTCATGGAATTTCTGCTGTTAACGATTTCTTCTTGATATTGGTACTCCATGGGTGGCTCGTGTGGTAAATGAGCTTTCTTTGCCTTTGTGGCACCTTTCACGTCTTGTGTTGCCTTGCGCTTGGTGGGAGTCTCTGAAAGAGTCGGAGTCAATTTCTTCTTTGATCCTCATCAACATTTTTTTTACGTTTGGCCTGCCGGTTTCAGAGGCTCGTCAGCTAGTATCGGCAACTTCATTCTTTGTGGAATGTCTCCTTTCAGACGTATTCTGTCGCCTTAATGTTCACCAACTCTGACCGTGACCATGCTGATGCAGTGCCCCTGTTACTTTCATTTAGCTGACCTTGGAGGAGTCAACCCTCCTGGTGTACTTCATCCGCAGGAGAGGGGCCCGAACTCAAGACCTAAGATATTAGCCAGCCACTCTATACCGTTAAGCCAACACCCAAGGCCCCTTCCCACCATGACAGGTTCAGATGAATTAAAAATATATTCCTTCTCCAATATAACTTTAATTTTTTTTTGTTATATAGGACAGGAATCAACCGCCAAATGCATATTTTGACATCTTTTAACATTTTTTTTTTACAGGGGAGCATACGCCCCAGCCCCCTGAGGAATTCTCTGTTTTTTCTTATTCAAATCTTCTGCAGTGTCCACCCGTGCATATATCATTGTGGCTCATCTCTAATGATAAAGAATCTGAATCGTTTACGAATCCAAAAAATTTCGTATCCGGATCTCAACAGTCAATTAATTTCATCATTGTCACGCACTTCAACTGTCCACCAAGATGTCCCCGAATCCTCTGATGACAAGACAGATAGAGAGACTTGTGAAAACATAACCTCACCCTGGCTCAGTCGTGAGGTAATACGTGGCTTGCAAAAGTACCCCCCCATCTTCCCCTCCAAGTTTTCAATTTGATGCCACTGAGCTTATTTCATGATCTTCAAGAATATGACTCACATGTAGATTTCACAAAGTACTGCAAAGTGAAAAGGTTAAAAAAAATCGATAAAAATGTGAATAAGTTCAAGACAGGCAAAATCAGATGATTCTCAGTTTAGTTACACAAATGTTCAACAGTTTCTCTAATTAACCCTAAATCATTCAGAGTAATTATTTGTTTGAAAGGTTGAAAAATAGTGTAATAGGTTTCACCTGTACGTAACGAGTGGTTTAAATTTAAAAAATTAACCTCACTTATCTGGGGAGTTTTAATGGTGAAACCCATGATCACAACCGGAAAACATGAAGACCAAAGAGAGTTTCCAACGAGTCAGACATGAAGTGGTGGGAGAAGCATCGTTCAGGAGAGGTTATTAAAAGAAGATTTAAAGTCACTCATTACCCTTTGAGTATGGTGAAATCCCATCCATTAGGAGTGGAAGATTTCACACCCACCCGACTCTATCCAGATCAGGTTCACCGTCAAATCCATCATACAGGATGGAAGACTTATCATATGAACAGACTCTAATCCAGATAGGTCATCCATCAAATCCACATTAGGAGTGGAAGACTATATAACAACCAGACTCTAAAGATCAAATCACCTCCATCCAATCAGCTCAACAAGCAGGAACTGGTTTGTGATGTCAATCCTAAATCCAACAATGACTTTGAAAGATCTGCAAAGCTCTATGTTGAGATTGGGGTCAAGAGTTCATAACCATCAATATCCTAGTCTTCACAAAGCTGGCCTCCATGGACAGGTGGGTAAGAAGAAGCCATTACTGAAAAAGACTCTCTAAAAGTCGTAGGAGTTTGTGAAAAGACATCTGGATGATCCCTGCAAAAGGCATGTGGAAAAACATTTGTGGTCAGAACGAGACAAGATTGACTTTTGGTCATTCACAGTGTTACAATTGGTCATATCGAGCACTGCATATTACCTCAGTCAACAACAAATGCCTCCTGTCAGCATGGGGGTCATAGCATCATGTTAGGGCTGCTTTCATCAAGAGGGACTGGCAAGTTTGTCAGGGTAGAAGGGACAATGTACTGCAAGGTATGGTGAATCCTATGATGAAACCTGCTTGAGTCAGCTATGAATCTGAACTGGGTAAGAAGATTCACATTTCATCAGGAAATGATCTGAAAACAGCTAAGCACACTGGAGTGGCTGAATAAGGAGAATAAATGTTATTGAGTGGCCCAGTGAAAGTCTCCTGACTTGACCATTTAACATTGATGGTGAGATGTGAAGATGCAGTCATCGACGATCCCCATCAAAACTTGGCAGAACTACAGAAATTTTCATGTGAAGAATGGACAAAGATTTCACATGTCATGCTTACGAGTCTGTTGGTAGATTCTACCAGCTTTGTACAGTCATTGTGTGAAAGGTTTTTCACCACGTACTGACCGAGGGGATGATAATTTTAACAACCGTGAATTTTGATTTGTGCATGATTTTTATCGGTATTTCCACACATGGAAATCTCCTTGAAACTATCATCAAGAACGGAAAGACTAAACTGCATCTAGTATCAGAAGGAATACGTCTGGATAGGATTCAGGTTCAGCTGCTTTCACTGCCCTAAAATGTGCAGCAAGTAAGGCCTGCAGCCAAAATTTTTGCAATAATTTACTTTTTCAAGACAGATAGATAAAGAGAGCATAAAGAGTAAAAGAACAAAGAAAATAAAAAGCAAGAATTGGAATGAATATAAGATGAAAGTGTGAAAGAAAAGGATGTCTGTTCGAACTCGGACGATATGATTTCTAGCAAGCGATTTCCGAGGTCTCAAACGCAGCAAACATGTACAAGACAGATGGTTTGTCAGTGGAGAAGCACAGTCACACAGCTGAGGATATGGCACAAACTAATGAAACGGAAGACCAAGAAGGAACCGAATAAGTAAAGAGCAAAGTTGGAGTCATCAGGAGACCTGGATAGAATGTTTCGTTTGATCTCTTGATTTATGAATAATGTTCATTTGGAAAAATTATTTATACATACAGTGCCCTAAATTCTATTATTTATTACTGATTGGTATTTAACTCATATAAATTGGATTTTGACATCAATATATGAGGGCAGAGTACAGAGTTCAAGGTTATTTGTTGGATTTCTAATGCTTTTAACCATTGTCGAACCAATATCACTTTTCTGTTCGTGCCCCATTTTAAGGTAAGCAAAGTATGGAACAGATTACTGAATGTAAATTAAAGTAGTACTGTGTTATATTTCATATTTGGTTGCATATCCATGCAGGCACTAACTGCATCGAGCCGTGACCCCATCGAGTCACCAACTTTATTGGTACCTTTCCTTTGAAGATGCTTTGCCAAGCTTTTATTGCAGCCATTTTCAGGTGTTTGTTTTTGGGGGGTTTTCTGACTTTAGTCTCTTCAGAGGTGAAATGCATGCTCCAATTGGATTTAAGTCAGGAGATTGACTTGGCATCTAAAAACCTTCCACTTTTTTTCCTCTTGATGAACTCCTTGGTTGCGTTGGCAGTATGGTTGGGTCATCGTGTTGAATGCATGATGAAGCACACGCCCATTGGTTTGGGGGATTTTCTTGTAATTGGCAGACAAAAAGTTCTGGAATTCATTCTGCAACTTCCGAATTCATTCTGCTGCTGCCCTCTTAGTTACATCGAAATAATAAATGTCAGTGTGGTGTCTGTCTGTCTGTCAGTCAGTCATGTTTTGTGCATCTCTCCAAACATGAAACCTAGCAGCTAAACTTTCGCCATGTATCCCAGGAACCCAGGAAGTGCAGGATGAATATTGAGTGTTTGATTGAATTAAAAAACCCATTTTGAGATAATTAACAGCATTATTTAATTATTACTTTATTAGGCACATCCTTGGTCAACCCTGCTTGCCCTGCTGGGGTCTTAATTCACCCTGTCTTTTTTTGGCCTGCTCAACAATGCCCTTGATTTGGAACAGGCCACAATGGGTTTAACGAGTTTTTATTTCATTATTTTTCCTTCAACTTTTTGAATGTTTCATTCATGCTATCAAATGCTCATCTACCATCCCTAGAATTGCTAGATACTTGAATGCTTTATGAATGCCCGAAGACGTCTGTGTTCGTGTTTATTTAAATTTCGCAACATCGCCATATCCCTCCCCAATCTCTTGATCTCAGCTGAACTCAAATTAACATCTTAATTGTACTTCAACAGTTGTTTCCAATGCTAAACCAACAAAGAAAAAAAATGTTCATTTCTCAATTCGGAATTGCTTGTACATTCTCCGGTCGTGTCGAAGTGCATCGTGTTATATGATTATATCGGCGATCCCTATCGCTTGCAGCCGCCGTTCCTATCAACCATTTTTGTTGGAGTGCTTGCCTTGGGTGCTTAAGCCACTTGGTGAGTGGTATAAGCTGCCTGGTTTGTTTCCAAGCATGGCTGTACCGGCAAAAGTATTCGCACTATCACTGGAATTTATCGATCGACTTCACAAAGTTCAGGCCCTACTCGCTGTGTTGCCGCACATTGTCATGAGGTCTCCTGGGTTGGTGGCTCATCGCTGAAAATGTGCACTTTTACATGATTTCCCCTTTGTATGATCTTCTTTCATTATCTGACCAACACTTTGACATAGATAGATACATATAAAAACAAGAAAAAAGAGCATAAAGATTGCACGACTTTCCGCCAGATTTTTTGAGTGGTGTATTTTTGTAGGTTTTAGGCCAACGCATGTGCACCTATGAATCATGGTGTGGAACCTTTTTTCCCTCTGGACAGGTGGTCATACGTGTAAAGTTTACAACTTCAATTCTGTTTCAGCTACTTCAGGGAAGGTTTTTGAGGTTTAAAACAAAACAAAGATTATGGCTCCGAATCACCTGACCAATGAAATCTCAATTCTTTTCGTGTCCCATTTTATTCCTAGATGACCTCAAATTATTTTCATTCTGATGATGTAATTCTACTTGCCATTTAATGACATCATAAAAAAAAATCACCCATTCCCCATGAGGAGTACTTGCTATGTGCCAAGTTTCAATTTTTGTCCTGGTGCGGTTTCAGAGATTACAGAGCGTCCAAACTTTTTCTGTTTTTTCCAATATGGCTGCACCCCCATGCCTATGATATATAATTATCATTAAACATTCTCCACCGAGTAGTTGCAACAATGATGAAAATTTCGGCTCAATCTGCAAGTAGTTTCAGAGAATAACAGAAAGTTCTGTTGTGGACAACAGACAACAAATAAACGGACCCAAATGTAATACCTCCTCTTCGCAAGGGTAAAAATTAACCGTTTTCATTTTCAAAAAGTTTCTCTTACAACCTTTTCTTTGGAGGGCTTGCTTGAGCACTCTTCAGGTTCGATGTCTACAAGCTTCCATGGCGATAAAACGAGGCGTGGTTCTGTCCAGTATCACAACTACAGAATTTTCGATCATCCATGTTGTAGATGTGTCAGCCTTTGATCTCTCCGGAAGTTCTTTTGTTGGACGTAGGCTGTATCCCATGTCTTGCTCAATCATGACGTTGCTCGTCGACTTCAACACCCATCCACGTGTTGTAAAACACCCAATGGGCAACCCAACATTTGCACAACCCACATCTCATCACATCACTGGACATGAACAGCGCAGGAATGTTCGTGCCTCAAAACATTTCTAAAAAGAACAACAAGCGGCAACACAATCTCCACACATATCCAACACAGATCACGGTAAGTAAAAACAGAATAAAAGAAACAGAGCAGCCAATCGATGATGCAATTTTATGGATATTTGCTTTAAGGTCCATGAACCAAGTACTGACATGCATATATATGTACTAGTAGGAGTTTTCAATCGTGATTTCAGAATCTGACCAGTTTTTTTCAATCTCGTTCGTAAAATGTAATATTAAAAAAACAGAACCTCTTCGAGAACGCACTAAAATTCCTGCGAATCTACTGAAAGGGGCGTAAGCCCCATGAGTCATTCCAGAACGCAAAGGCTTGCACATATAACTTAACTGGGCGTTGGTTGTCCTTACAGTGATTATATTGCTTCCTGTGTGGTTTAAATTCGATTGATCGCTCCAACGCTTCGTTCTTTCTGCTTTAAAAAAATCAAACATTTTGGTTTTGATAATGGGAACATGGACTTGTTTGTCTGGTACGACGTCGTGTGAGCAGAAATGAAGATGTTTTGGCTGAATCAATGGAAGAATTGTCGGATACGGGTGTCGACGGGAGGTGAAGTTCAGGCGCTGGAATGAAATACGGCCTTACAGTTCGAGCCTGAAGCAGGACAGCAGAGGAAATGCAAAGAAATTCCTGGCGTTCATGAGATCGGGAGACATTCGAAGAAAGATTGGCAATAACCACTGGTTGGACTAATTCTATTCGTAATTAATATCGTAAATTCGACTTGCATACTGCTCGAGTATGAGAAATAATTTTAGTGAGGTGATGTGACAGCGGCAGCGGACATTTGCACGCGGGCGTGAATCGCAAGCAGGCAGCCCATGCATCGGCGCGTCTCTCCGGCATAAAATGAAGCAATCTCGCCTGTCTGGGATACGATGAAAATTGTGTGCAGAACCACTTTGACACAATGTCTCGAGTAGTCGATAAATTGAACGTTCTGTTTGCATTTTTTATTTTATTTTATTCTCTGTCGTCATGTAGCCGCAGTGGAAACAAATGAAGAAAAGAGAATAATAAAGAAAGCTCAGACGTCAGATTTATCGGACTAGTCGGATGGCGACGGTTTTATCGGGACTAGTTGTCTAGACTCTAGAAGTTACAAGTAACTTGTATTAGCATGCACAAATGTATTAAGTCAACTGCGTAAGAGTCTGAGGCTATGAGGCCGGTGTAATAGGAAGATAAATTTGTCTTTCATAGTTGTGCAACATCTTTTTTTCCTGTTCATTTATTACAGCATTTTTTGGCTAATGTTAATGATAGCAGCCAATGGAAGCAGTCTTCACTTTGAATAACCATGTATGTCGAAGTGCAGCCATACATGGCTTGCATGTATTGGAATCGTACCTAATCCCATCAGCGGTTTCACGAACAATTTATAAGCTGCAAATGTGGGTTGCAGGTTTTTCACATTGTTTTGTTTTAAAATTACTCCTTGCGCCTTGATGATGCAATATAATCTTTCGTAATTTTACTTGTATGTCCCTGGTAGTTTCTTTTTTAATGGAACTTCAACAGTCGCATTTTTATTTTGTGGCATGGTATAGCCCTTTATTTGTGCAATACATGTACAGGCAATCCTCGGGTAGACGGTCTCGACGTACGCGTTTCGTGTTACGACGCATCTCCCATAAATTTTTAGAAAAACCAAGCGGAAAAACGTACGAAAATTAATTAGCCACAAAAATGTGATCGATCTTGCTTTGAGTCTAATCTGAACAGTAGAAAGCACCCGACATCATGCCATTGGGCAATTTTCTACCTCTGAAGCCTTTGTGACTTTTTGCAGCGGGAAAGTTCAACAGTGCCCTCTCGGGTGAAAAAAAGTTTTTTTGAATTCTCGTGTGGACTCTGTTTCTTCCTACGTACTCTTACAAATCAATATCTTCTCAATATATTCTGAGGTCGCAAACATCATCCTGAAGAAAGCAGGGACACACACCAAACAGCCGTGGCGATTCAGGGAAAACACATTGGATGTGTGGATGACCTTTTTCGAGCTCAGCTGTGGTTTACCGTCGCTCATTCTACTTTTTTCAAGTTTGGTTAACAGAGGTAATAAACGTATATAATCCATATAGATAAACTACGGTCGATCCAAGTAAGGAGATGCGTCGTAACCACGAAACGTCGTACGTCGAGACCGTCGTAACCCGAGGATTGCCTGTACATGTATGCACAATAAAGGGCTATACCATGTCCACAAAATATAAAATGCGACTGTTGAACGTTTCCATTAAAAAAGAAACTTACAGGGACATACAAGTAAAATACTAAAGATTAATATT
>CM068954.1:1619260-1639632 GCA_035128595.1 Eptatretus atami
AAAATTGAAACTTGGCACATAGCAAGTACTCCTCATGGGGAATGAGGGTGATTTTTTTTTTAATGATGTCATAATTGCATAGGTAGAATGCTACATCCAATCAGAATGAAAAATTTTGAGGGTCATCTAGGGATAAAATGGGACACAGAAAAAGAATTGATGATTTCATTGGTCAGGTGATTCGGGAGCCATATTCTTTGTTTTTTTTTAAACCTTCAAAAACCTTCCCTGAAGTAGCTGAACAGATTGAAGTGTAACTTTACACGTATGACCACCTGTCCATGAGGGAAAAAAGGTTCACACATGATGTCATAGGTCACATGGTTTGGCCTAAAACCTACAAAAATACACCACTCAAAAGAAGTCCTGGCGAAAGTCTGCAATCTTTGATTGCTCTTTTTTCTTGTTTTTATATGTATCTATCTATGTCAAAGTGGTTGGTCATATAATGAAAGAAGATCATACAAAGGGGGAAATGTCATGTAAAATTGCACATTTTCAGCGAGTGAGCCACCACCCGAGAGACCTCATGACAATGTGCGGCCAAACACAGGCGAGTAGGGCCTGAACTTTGCTGAAGTCGATCGATAAATTCAGTGATAGTGCGAATACTTTTGCCGTGTACAGCCATGGCTTGGAAACAAACCAGGCAGCTTGTATACCACTCACCAAGTGGCTTAAGCACCCAAGCAAGCACTCCAACAAAATGGTTGATAAGGAACGGCTGGCTTGGCAAGCGATTAGGGATCGCCGATTAATCATATAAACACGATGCACTCGGACACGACCGAAATGTCAAGCAATGTCCGAATTGGAGAAATGAACACTTTTTTTTCTTTTTTTTTTTAGCAGTTGGAACAACTGTTGAAGTCAATTAAGATGTTTAAATTTTGAAGTTCAGCTGAGATCAAGAGATTGGGGAGATTATGGCATGTGCGGAAATTAAATAAAGCCACGAACACAGACGTCTTCGGGCATTCATAAGCATTTCAATGTATCTAGCAATTCGTAGGGATGTAGATGAGGCATTTGATAGCATGAATGATAACATTCAAAAAAGTGAAGGGAAAAAATAAATAAATAAAAACTCGTTAAACCATTGTGGCCTGTTCCAAATCAAGGCATTGTTGAGCAGGCCAAAAAAAGAAGGGTGAATTAAGACCCCAGCAAGGAACAGCAGGGTGACCAAGGATGTGCCTAATAAAGTATATAATTAAATAATGCTGTTAATTATCTTCAAAATGGGTGTTTTAATCAACTCAAACACTCAATATTCACTCCTGCACTTCCTTGGAGTTCCTTTGGGATACATGCAAAGTTTTAGGCTGCTAGGTTTCATGGTTTTGGAGGAGATGCACAAACACTGACTGACTGACAGACAGACAGACACACACACTGACATTTATTATTTTCGATGTAACTAATGAGGGCAGCAGCAGAATGAATTCGGAAGTGTTGGCAGAATGAATTCCAGAAACTTTTTGTCTGCCAATGTACAAGAAAATCCCCCCAAACTCAATGGGTGGTGCTTCATCATGCATCAACACGATGACCCAAACCATACTGCCAACGCAACCAAGGAGTTCATCAAGAGGAAAAAAGTGGAAGGTTTTAGACTGGCCAAGTCAATCTCCTGACTTAAATCCAATGGAGCATGGCATTTCACCTGCTGAAGAGGAGACTAAAGTCAGAAACCCCCCAAAACAAACACCTGAAAATGGCTGCAATAAAAGCTTGGCAAAGCATCTCAAAGGAAGGTACCAAGTAAGAGTTTGGTGACGTCGATGGGTCACAGGCTCGATGCAGTTATTGCCTGCATGGGATATGCAACCAAATATGAAATATTACACAGTACTACTTTAATTTACATTCAGTTAATCTGTTCCAATACTTGTGCTTACCTAAAATGGGGGCACTGAACAGAAAAAGTGTGATTGTTCGACAATGGTAAAAGCATAGAAATACCAACAAATAAAACCTGACTCTGTACTCCTGCCTCATATATTGATGTCAAATCCTAATTTATTGAGTAAATACCAATCATAATAAAATAATAAGAATTTGAGGGCACTGTATGTATAAATAATTTTTCCAAATGAACATTTTTATTCATAAATCAAGAGATCAAACGAAACATTCCTATCCAGGTTCCTCCTGATGACTCCAACTTTGCTCTTTACTTATTCGAGTTCCTTCTTGGTCTTCCGTTTCATTATGTTTGTGCCATATCCTCATGCTGTGTGGACTGTGCTTCTCCACTGACAGACCTCTGTCTGTACATGTTGCTGCGTTTGAGCCTCGGGAATCGCTGCTGAAATCTATCGGTCCGGGTTCGAACAGACATCCTTGTTCCTTTCACACTTCTCTTTATTCATTCCAATTCTTGCTTTTTATTTTCTTTTGTCTCTTTTACTCTTTATGTCTCTCTTTATCTATCTGTCTTGAAAAAGTAAATTATTGCAGAAATTTGGCTGCAGGGCTTACTTGGCTGCACATTTGAGGGCAGTGGAAGCAGCTGAAACCTGAATCCTATCCAGGTTCCTTCTGATGACTAGTGCAGTGGTTTTAGTTTTCCGTTTGATGATAGTTCAAGGAGATTTCCATGGTGGGAATACCGATAAAAATCATGCACAAATCAAAATTCACTGGTTGTAAAAGTATTCATCCCCTCAGGTCAGTACGTGGTGGAAGAACCTTTCACAGCAATGACTGTACAAAGCTGGTAGAGATCTACCAACAGACTCATAGCAGTGATGGTGAAATCTTTGTCCATTCTTCACATGAAAATTTCTCTAGTTCTGCCAAGTTTGATGGGGATCGTCGATGGACTGCAATCTTCACATCTCACCATCAATGTTAAATTGGGTTCAAGTCAGGACTTTCACTGGGCCACTCAATAACATTTATTTCTCCTTATTCAGCCACTCCAGTGTGGCTTTAGCTGTTCTTCAGATCATTGTCCTGATGAAATGTGAATCTCTTACCCAGGTTCAGATTCATAGCTGACTCAAGCAGGTTTTCATCAAGGATTCACCTGTACCTTGCACTGTACATTGTCCCTTCTACCCTGACAAACTTGCCAGTCCCTGCTGATGAAAAGCAGCCCTATAACATGATGCTATGACCACCATGCTTGACAGGAGGCATGTTGTTGACTGGGTGATATGCAGTGCTCGGATTGCACCAGATGTAACACTGTGAATTTGACCAAAAAGTTCAATTATTGTCTCGTCTGACCACAAAATGTTTCTCCACATGCCTGCAGGATCATCAAGATGTTTTTTCACAAACTCCATACGAGCTTTTAGAAGAGTCTTTTTCAGTAATGGCTTCTTTCTTACCACCTGTCCATGGAGGCCAGCTTTGTGAAGGGACTAGGATATTGATGGTTAATGAACTCTGACCCCAATCTCAGACATAGAGCTTTGCAGATCTTTCAAAGTCATTGTTGGATTTAGAGAGTGACATCACAAACCAGTTTCCTGCTTGTCTGACTGCTGAGTTTGGATGGGGTGATTTGATCTTGGTAGAGTCTGGGTGGTATGATACGTCTTCCACTCCTTAATGGTGGATTTGATGGGTGACCTGATCTGGATAGAGTCTGGTTGATATGATAAGTCTTCCACTCCTGTATGATGGATTTGACGGGTGACCTGATCTGGATAGAGTCTGGGTGGTGTGATAAGTCTTCCACTCCTTAATGATGGATTTCACCATACTCAAAGGGGTAATGAGTGACTTTTAAATCTTCTAATAACCCTCTCCTGAACGATGCTTCTCCACCACTTCATGTCTGACTTCGTTGGAAATCTCTTTGGTCTTCATGTTTGCCTTGTTTGTTGATCATGTGGGTTTCACCATAAAACTCCCCAGATAAGTGGGGAGGTTAATTTTTAATTTAAACCACTCGTTACGTACAGGTGAAACCTATTACACTTATTTTTCAACCTTTCAAACAAATAATTTACTCCTGAAGTGATTTAGGGTTAATTAGAGAAATGGTTTGAACACTTGTGTAACTAAACTGAGAATCATCTGATTTTTCCCCTGTTGCTTGAACTTATTCACATTTTATCGGAATTTTTTTTAACCTTTTTCACTTTGCAGTACTTTGTGAAGATTCTCCATGTTGAGTATGATTTGAAAGGATCATGAAATAAGCTCAGGTGGCATCAAAATGTGAAAACTTTGGAGGGGAGATGGGGGGGGGATACTTTTGCAGGCCATGGTATTACCTCCACGACTGAGCCAGGGTGGAGGTTATGTTTTCACAAGTCTCTCTATCTGTCTGTCATCAGGATGGATTCGGACAAATCTTGGTGGACAGGTTGAGTGCGTGACAATGATGAATTAATTTGACTGTTGAAGATCCGGATACGAGAATTTTTTTGATTTCTTAAGCGATTCAGATTCTTTATCATTAAGAGATGGAGCCACAATGATATATGCACGGGTGACACTGCAGAACATTTGAATAAAGGAAAAACGAGAATTTCCTCAGGGGGCTGGGGGTATGCTCCCCTGTAAAAAAAATTTAAAAAGATGTCAAAATATGCATTTTGGCGTTGATCCTGTCCATATTATAACAAAAAAAAAATTAAAGTTATATTTGGAGAAGAATATATTTTTTTAATTTCATCTGAACCTTCATTGCTGGAGCTTGGTGTTGGCTTAACGGTTAGAGTGGCTGGCTTAATATCTTAGGGTCTTGAGTTCGAGCCCCTCTCCTGCTGATGAAGTAACACCAGGAGGGTTGACTCCTTCCAAGGTCAGCAAAATGAGTAACAGGGGGCACTGCATCAGCATTGGTCAGCGGTCAGAGTGGTGAACATGTAAGCGACAGGAATACGTCTGAAAGGAGTAAAATTGCCACAAGGGAATTGTAAGTTGCCGAGGTACTTAGCTGACGAGCCCTCTGGAACCCGGCAGGGCCAAACGTAAAAATGTTGATGAAGGATCCAAGAAGAAATTGACTCCAGACTCTTCAGAAGAACTTCACCAACCAGCGCAAGGCAACACAAGACGTGAAAGGTGCCACAAAGGCAAAGAAGAGCTCTTTACACACGAGCCACATGGAGGTACCAATATCAAGGGAAGAATCGTTAACAGCGAAATTCCATGATAAGGGTTGCCCTTTTCAGCACAACACCAGGCACAGAAGATCTCTGTTGAATGGAACGCGTCTGAAAGAAACCAACAAATGGCGGTCGGTCGCGCCCAAAACGCCAAGCAGGAGGATCTTTAGCAAGGAGGGAAAAGACGTCCGAGGTATTCGGACTCCAAGTCAACCCTTTATTCCAGCCGCAACCGAACAACCCTCTCGTCTCTCTTCTGGTTGCAACCGGTTCTGGAAAACCCGAGCTCAAGAATATTTACATATTACAACATGAAAGGCAAAACAATGCCGCTGCAGATTGCAATGGCATGCAAGTTCTCCTCGACCTTTTGTGAGAAGATTGAAGAAGAATTCTACCGAAGGATAAATGGTAAGTCCAGCCTCAGTGATAATTCAAGCGATCTTCTTCAGCGATTATAAAATCGCCCACGCGGGAGGGATGAACGTCACAGCCTTCCATTCCGATCGGGGAAACCCCGCCTTTTCCTTTTCCCCGGCCCCTTCTCCAATTTCCTCGTCTTCTTTAAACTCAATCTCTATATTTTCATTCCAAACATCATCATTCCAATCAAATTAATCCAACACCGTTTATAAAACAAAATAAAATGTGAACAAACACTCATGATGTAAACGAATATAAATTCAATTCAAACAGTGACAACCAGTTCAGGCTAATCTGCCGGCGATGAAAAGCAGATGCGCAACACCGATGTACACACACGGTCTCCTGTCTAGCAGACATCTAATCACGGTAACGCGCTTGCAAGCTTTTGTACCAGGCTAACTTCTACAAAAATAGATCGTAATAAAAACTACCGTGGGACTAATACACATAATCGTGGTCATGATGAACAATACGACATCAATGATAATTACAGTAACAAAAACCACAAAAGACAAAGTACAATGTGAATGGAGGTGTTTGAGAACTTGTGGAGGTTTCAGTCGTTTCATCCGATCCTCTTCACATCACTTTGATGAGCTATGATAAACCGGAAATGTTCATTTTGATAACTCAGAGTGGAATACATTTCCAGTTATGTACAGCACTTCATTTATAATCAGTTATTAAATTTACCAATCGTTTAAACACCATCCTCCCCCTCCACAACATACGTCTATTTTCACCCCTTCCTCAGTCTTCACTCTGTGTTTGCAGACAAAGGTCTTAAATTAATTTGTTTCCTGTTGAACTCATGTAAAAGACAGACCGACGAGTAATACAAAACTTTCACTGCTCTACAAACCTTGTATGTGTTGACACTCCATTTTTTCACGAACTCCAACTTTTCTAACGCGACACCTCTTCCGCCCTCCTCCGTAGCAATCGAAGAATTCTGCGTTGTCTCCACAACCTGGGCACCTGTGATAAAGTGAAGATTAGAAGCCAAAGACGGCAGATTTAAAGGACATCGTCCGTCAAGTGGAGAAATGACAGACATTTTAAAAAGGCATGCATCTCATGATAAATTCGTCGACGGCACATGCGTTTCGAATGGAGACGGTGCGGGGGGTAAAACCAGTGATTCAATGAGAGAAACTTTAGAACGTTTGATGAAGCCACACTCCTAGAGCTTACCGTAGCCACACTCACTTTCACCCTAATCTCAACCATGCTCAAACAACACAACACAATATATATATATTATGACGTGTGGAACACAGAATGGATCAGGATGCAACAACAAAAAAGAAACAGTAGAACAAGAAGGGGAAAACACAACAGCAGGATTGAGGACAAAATATGAGATTTAGACAGGCAGACAAGGGATGTGGGGAACAATAAGGGGCAGGGGATGACCCATGAGGTGGACAAGATGGATAAAGAAGCAAACTCTCAGGAAAGAAAAAATAAAAATAAAAAATATAAAAAGAGGAAATTTGGAAGGAGTTAGTCTTGGGGATTGAGAATTGGAAATTGAAAGGGGGGTGGGAATAACAGAGCAACTGTACGTTTGTGAGCACATAAAATGGAAAACAAAACCAAGCTGTCACATCAAACTACAGGTGCCTCTCGCAATGTGCAAACAAATCCCACGTATGTGCACCCTTACATATGGCTCTTCAGAAACAAGCGAGTCTCATCAAGAGGAAGACGCGTCATCGGGTGATGTTTGTAATACATTCGCTTCTACAAATGAGTACGAGCGCCGAGGAGGTGGAAATTGCTGTGGGAGAAATTGCGTGACCATAAAGCTTAAAGAACCTTCCTGTTGATGAAGTTTGGGATCAGCCATTGGGAGGATTACCAAACAAAATTAAATCATGATTCATTCAGCTCCAGACACTGTCATCTCCAAACATTCATGTCATCGTGAAGCAAGGCATCAATGGTTTTGTAAGACAGAAGGAGGCAGGATTCAAAATGTGACAAAATGCTGAGGTACAGTACTCCAAAAACGTTCAACTGTTGCTTCCCCCATTCCCCACCATTTGAAACAAAATTAAATCACAAAGTTTCCCAGCAGTAGATTTAGCAAAGCAGGAAACAAGAACCAAATAACCAAGCAATCAGGGACAGCAAGAGAAACTTCGTGCCAAAAGTGAGACCACCACCTAACTGAAGACAAGGAAGCAGGTGAAGCTTAAGCTGGTTGCATCGAGGACAGGAAAAAAAGCTTTGCTGAAGGCACGATTGGTTCGGAGACCCCACCATGTACCTGGTAAGTGGGGTGGCCCCATCGAAGCCTGAGCGGCCAGGCGACTAGCAGCGGTTTGACTCGGAGCAACGATGGCTCCTGTGGGGCTCGGGCTCGTCAGGGGCGTGTCTGCCCATAGGACACATGGGAGGGCATCAGGTGCTCGCCCTTAATCGGCCGCTCAAATAATAATACAAGCAAGCCAGCAGCAACACACGGCAAAACACAATCATGTCAATGTTCATGAAATGGAAATAGTGCAGTCATGCATGATATTTAAAATAAAATAAAATAATAAATAAAACAAGCTCAAATGAGCTAAGATCCTCGTCCTCTTAATGATGACGTCATAAAAAACGAATATGACGTCATTGTGATATATCAGGTTTGCGATAAATTATCTGTGCTAATGCCCGGCTTGATTCCCGCAAACAAAATTCAAACAGCTTACCTAGTTTCGGAGATAATGGTATAGGCGATTTCCATTAGCGGCGATATTATGACGTCAACTTTTTTTAGATCATCGTGGAGGATCCAAAGAATTTCCAAAATCGGAGATGGTTACTGTCTGCGTAGGGAATTTTTACATATATATGCCAAGTTTCAGGAAGTTTCGATGAAAACTGGAGGCTGTGAAACAAAAAAGTCCACAAGAAGAAGATGAAGAACAACAACGTGAGTAAGACTTAGAGATCCTCCACGAGGATCTAAAAAGAATGCAAACGAGATTTGCAGAGAGTAAAAAACAGCAACAACAAAAATACTGGCACAGAGAGGATGAGATAATGGGTTTAACATGTACCGAACACAAGAAGGCAAGAAGGGCATCACGATGAAGACCTCTCATTGGACCATTAAATCTACAATTGAACCAAATTGGCTCACAATTTAAACTTTGCTACTTTTCCACGCCAACATCAAACAGATTGACCTTCATACAGGGCTTAGTGCAGACAATGTCTGAAATAACTTCAGGATTCAAAATACACAAACACAAACGACTTTTAGCTCTTCCATGAGCCTCAACATCTGTATTGCTAAGATAACAACAACAAAAAAAACAACAGCACAAGATGTGATCATCAACACACCGACGAGAGATCGGTATAAACAGTGTGAGATGTCACCAACGCACTGGTGACAGGTAGGTATAAACCTGCATCTGCGTCGCTGGTCGTTATCTCCATATACTGGTTTCAGAATGTGGAACTGAGTCCTCAAAGTATCCACCTCCGTTTTGGTAAGGGATCCCGATTCATGGGCACGGCTATGAAGGTGTGTGTGTGTGTGTGTGTGTTTGTGTGTTACTTTCAAAATCATTAAAAAACAAAACACAGCAATTGCATTCTGCAACGATCCATTAAAATGCCACGTGCGAGAAAATGAGGGGAACCGAATCATTGGACACTTTCAAGCAAGGTTTTCCATTCGCCATGCTGCAAGTCGTCTCGAACGGGAAGAAAGGATTCATTTTTGACCTCAGAAGATGTGATCAAGTCACCGGATCAACAAGAGATATGCCAAGACGTGGACACCCCAGGATAAAGACTCCCGCTCATGACCGACACATTTGCACGACCCATCTACGCAATCAGTTTCAAACTGTCCAGAGTTCTGCAAATACATTCCCTGGACCAAGCATAATTGTCTTGGGGCATCCCCATGATGCAGGCATCCGTGCTGTTCATCTTGTTCAGCATCCAAGACGTGCATCACGACACATCCAAGCAAACTTTCAACTTAGCATGCCCGATGGACACGGAGGCAGTGGGCAAGTGTTACGTTCAGTGACGAATCCAGGATTCTCCTTAAAAGGTATGACGTTTGTGCACGCGTCTACGGACGACTCAATGAGCGATATACGCCCCAGTCTGTGTCCAGGAAGCCGCACGTTTTGGACGTGGAATCGTGATGTGGGGTGGTATTGCTGAAACGTTTCACACCACCTTGTTACGCACCCGTGGTAATCTGACAGTAGATCGATACATTAAGGAGATTCCGTGACAGCAACATGTGTTGCCTACCCTTGAACAACATGGTCCACGAATCATATTTACACATGATAATGCTCCTGCTTTCAGGGCCAAACAAGGAATGTTCTCAAGGTCAGCATGAATGTCATGACATCCAGGCCTGCCATCTTGCTGGATTGAAATCCAATTGAACATATCTGGGATACAACTGATTATCTCGTTTGAACCTTGCCACAGACCCTCGATGAGCTGGAAAAGGAACCAATTCAGGCGTGGAATGCCATTCCCCACGCTCAGATTTGAGTGTTCAAACGGTGAACGAGGCTGGGAAAAGTGCCTCGTCAATTCCTCCAACAGCGTAGTGATCACAAATCGACGGAGGAACTTTCTGCCATACTGCGTGGAGACTGACAAGAGAAAGTTCAGCAGTGGTGAGAGGGTCTTGGCAGACCTCGGACAGATCCAAAAGACCAAAAATCAACATTTGAGCATTTCCCATCTCAAGAGCCTTCACACATGACACAAAATCTCATAGGATCTTCAAGACCCTCCCTATGATGTGGACATTCTTAATTCATCTTGTTAAATAGCCTGAGTGGCATGAGGAAAGTATTCACAGCTAAGAACTTTGGTCCAAATAAGCTGGTATGTTTTGAAAAGTCTGATACACGACCCAGAATGTTCAGTTTCCAGAGAAAGCCATGAACACCTTTGTTTGAAGACCCCATGCACAATATGTAGACCACATTTAATTTACACTTAGTGCATTTTCAAGAGCCTTTTGAACCGTAGAATGGAATTTCCCTTTAACATTTGGTTCATCCCTGTAGAGCTATAAAATTAGTCTTTTCTGAGGATCTTCAGTGTATTTCTTAAACATTCTCAGCAAATCAGCAGGCATGACAACCCAAAAACGCAGGGTTGCAGTAAAGTAACATAACAGATGTATTGTCCCAAAGGCAGACATAAAAGACTTCCTGCTGGCGTTGAGTTTTCATCGTTCATGTTTGTATCGAAGATTGACCTTGCACAGTGTGGAGTTGTGTACAAAGCTTATAAAAAGGATTTTTCAGGGATGAAATTTGTTTCATAATGTGGACCATCACTGCCATTGACCACCTTGAGGAAAACCTGCTTCAAGAGGAAGGGAATGGGAAACTATACCATCCAAAAGCACCACCCGCTTGTGAGCATGGCAGTAATCTGATGCCTGGTCTGAGGGAAGACCATGGATAGCATTTCCTGAAAACTTGGGAAGCTAGGCAGGCTGATTGAGAGTCACGCATTGCCATGACATGTACAATGACACGGCAATGGCATTCAGTCGGAGATCAATGACGTAAGTCCATCGGTGAGACGGTGGTAGCACAACAACTGAACGGACACACCAGATGTTATCCAGCGGGAAGTGAAACACCACAGCAGAACCGACAGAGGTGAATGCAAATGAGCATTATGAAGGCGAACATCATCTGGCTGTGCATGCATGAGCAACAAAAGAAAAATAGAAAATAAAAACCAAACAAGAAATGGATCAAAAGGGAAAACAAGCCAACACTGTTGCCTTCAAATACTCTCAGTCTTTCCTCACACAACTTGTACGTACTGGAGACAGAAAACAAACACCTGTGGCAGCTTTCGTTCCCGTCTAAAACTCGTTATGCCAGGAAACACTAATCGTTTGCCTATTGGGGTTCGCACAGCCATGGAAGTCCAACTTTCCAGGAGTTTTCCACAACAAAAGGTTCTTTTCCAGGACCTTCAATACAAATATTTTATGCAACAAATGACATTGGAATAAGACAGAGGAACACGAATGAAACCTTGTTTGTTTGCTATTATTCCATTGCATATTGCAGGAACTAGAAACTCCCGCTCCCTTCGGGAGCAGCATGGGGGGGAGGGTGGGGAAATTGTGGGGGCAAATATATTTTGTGCTGTGGCAATAATCCCCCACCTGGAGCAGGGAGTTAGGTAACCTACTTGCACCGCGGCACGGCTACGTGCAAAAATTTGTAAGTCGTCTCAGCTAGTGAAGATAAGATTCGTCCGTGATAATTCTGATGTACAGTACTGTGATTTCCAAATTAGAGTGTACAAAATTAAGTTTATACATTGTAACATTATAATTTACAATTTGCAGAATAATTTACAAGATTAAAAAAAGAAAATTGATCCAAGGAGAACGCACGAGCAAAGAGGAGGTTCAGGAGCATCCGGAACGAACAAAGAGCAGCTTGCGAGCATCTCGTCTGGAGCGGACGTTCTGAGAGAGCGCTTACAGAGGAGTAAGATGCATACAATGCTGAGAAGCACTTGGGAAAGCAGACGAGCACACTCGAAGCTGACAATTTTTTCCGTGGCTCTGTGAATCCCAAACCATTTCTGCTGGTACTCATTGGAGAACCTAATTTTAATAAAAAGTGTGTGAACTCCTACCAATAATGACAAAGTGAAAACATGTGTTTAGAAACTTTTACAAAGTAATTAAAAATGAAAATATGAAATGTTTTGCATCAACAAGTATTCAACCCCTTTGCTATGACACTCCAAATTGAGCTCAAGTGCATCCAATTTCCTTGATCATCCTTGAGATGTCTCCACAACTTGATTGGAGTCCACCTGTGGCCAATTGAATTGATTAGACATGATTTAGAAAGAAACACACCTTTCCATATAAGATCCCACAGTTGACAATGCAAGTCAGAGCAGAAACAACCATGAAATCCAAGGAACTGTCTGTAGATAGAATTGTGAGGAGGCATCGATCTGGGGAGGGTATAAAACAATTTCTAGTGTTGAACATTTCCAAGAGCACAGTGAGCTCAATCATTAGGAAATGGAAAGAATGTGGAACTACCCAGACTCTACCTAGAGCTGGCCGTCCGACCAAACTGAGCACCCGGGTAAGAAGGACCTTGATCAGGAAGGTGACCAAGAACCCAATCACCACTCTGACAACTACAAAGATCCTTGGCTGAGATGGGAGAACCTGCCAGAAGGACAACAATCCCTGCAGCACTTCACAAATCTAGGCTTTACGGGAGAGTGACCAGACAGAAGCTTCTACTGAGAAAAAGTCACATGACAGCACACCTGGAGTTTGCAAAAAGGCACGTGACAGACTGAGAGCACGAGGCAAAATATTCTGTGGTCTGATGAGACGAATATTGAACTCTTTGGCCCGAATACAAAGCGCTCCATCTGGCGTTCCCGCTTCGCATTCCCATTGATTAATCAGACGTACTGTAATCCATAACATTTCGTTGCTGCCGTGAACGTCATTGTCTGTTCTGTGTTCTTGCTCTTCCATGAGCCTTGATGTATAAAGAAAATTTTTAAATAAATTCCAGTGTTCTTTAATACTATGCTTCTCTTTATTAAAATTGTTTATGAATAATTAAAGTGGTGCCACAAGTGCGTCAGATCACCGTCCATGTCAGGAGATCTATACGGGTCCCAGGGGAGTGTTTCGATGTACAAAGGCGCAGTAAGCCGCCATAATCATAATCTTCTTCTTTTACTGGAACGGATTTCACTCCCCAAAAACGTCAGCGGTTTTGAACTTTAACCCCTGCCCTCGACCTTCACCTGATTGTCTCCCATTGGAAAGGTAATAATCAATTTAATTGCTTGAAAAAAAAACGTTGGCATGGTTACGTATTCCGTTCAAGGTGTGCCAAGAGTTCTTGGCTGTTTGCAAGGTTCCATGTTTGAAACATTTGAGCCCAGAGCTCCCTTCTTTCTTTTTACAAATGATGCAATCAAAGGGTGGAGGAAGTCCTTATGAGCCAAAGACCATTAATATCTGGTCCTGAACTGTGTTGGCAGGCATCCTCCTGCACTTGAGTACCTCTCTCTCTCGGTTAGTGGCAGGATTTGCACTCAGGTCACCTTTCTTCCGCAAAACACACACACACACACACAAAAAAAACACCAATAAACTGAAAACCCACCCCATGGGAGTTCCTCCTGTGCATCTGATCTTCACAGGGCAGCTCACCAGATAACAGGATTGGGGCAAAGCCTTTGGGACCCCCATTCTTTGATGATAGGAGGAAAAGCATTAGGTAACCTTCCTGGGTCGGATTGCTGTGGTGTGTGGCAAGGAAGTGCTGAGGTGTCGTCCACCAGACGGCGGTCTCCTCAGGTTAACCTGAGGCGGTCACTTCAGGTAGGAGCCTGGAATGTCCTATCTCGATGAAAGGATAATTACTGATATCTGCTATTATCTGAGCTCCAGCGTTTGGACATCAGCATTGCAGCACTCTGAGGTTCAAGCCGGATATGGTGAGATCATGGTGGGTGGTCACACCTACTACTGGTTTGGTCGCTCCGATAGTTACCATACCCAAGGGGTTGCCGTAGCTGTGTCCAATAAGCTGACTCATGATAATTGAGGTAACACCAATCAACGAGCGTATTCTGAGATGAAGGATTCGTCACTCCTTGGGTGTCATTTCCCTGGTCTCTGTATATGCTCCGACTGAGAAAAGTGATCACACTGTGAAGGAGACATTCCATGCCGCACTCGAGTTTGTGGTTGATCAGTGCCGCAGGCGAGAGACTTTTCTAGTATTGGGGGATTTCATTCAATGCATCGACTGACACCAACAGGGTTGGTTATGAGACGTGTTGGTCCCTATGGGTCTGGAACTGTGAACCTGAATAGCACTAAGTTCCTTGACTTTGCAAGAAGCCATGGACTTAGGGTGGCTGGTTCATGGTTTCAGCGCACACAGGCTCATTGCTGGACTTAACAGTCCAACGCTGGTGGTGTGGGAAAGGAAATTGACCATGTGCTCGGTGATGGTTGCTGGAGGATGATTCAGAACTGCAGGATTGACCGGAGTGTTCAGTTCCTCAATACTGACCACAGGCTTGTTTTAGTAACTCTGAAGTTGCAGCTTAAATCCAGGAGAATGGTACCATCCCAGCCTAGGCTGGATGTTGGCAAGCTCAGGTATGAGAGGTTAGCTGAGGAGTTGTGAACAGGCTGAGTGGGGATTTGGGGGGTCTGGATGTTTTGGGGAATCCTTGATGTTGTCGGTGGATGTCTTGGAACTCATTGAATGGCGAAGAACAACTTTGTCTCCCAAGAAACACTGGATACTACTGACCAGTCGCAGGGCCAGGCTGAATGGCAGAGCCAAGCTGTTCAGAGTTGAGGAGAAAACAGTGCATGCGATGAGAGCTGTGCGAGGAATTTGTGAGGGGGTAGAGCGTCACCTGTGGTCAAGTGATTCACGTCCTGCTTACAGAGGAATTCATGCATTGCGTTCTTCCAAGCCCGTCCCTCAATGTACTACAGTTAGAGTGGAGGGTGGTGGGCTATTGACAGAGGAGTCCGAATCAAAGGCCCGCTGGGCCGGTTACTTTTAGCGGCTGTACCAGGCTGATCCACCAGCTGCTGAGTTGGATGTCAGGGGTGTTGGTATCCATATTTCTAACCCTCCAATCAACTGTGAACCACCTTCGCTTGTGGAAACACAGGCTGCGGTGAACTGGTTGAAACGGGGTAAAGCTCCTGGGAAATGTGGCATCCATGCTGAACTTCTCAAAGCTGGTGGAAATGCTGCACTCATGTCTTTGCATGCAGTTCTCTGCTCTGCCTGGAACACAGGCATCATCCCAAGTGACTGGAAAAGGGGCCTTGTTGTCCTTCTCTGGAATGGGCACTGTGATCGTCAGGACTGCAATAGCTAATGAGGGGTGACGCTGCTCTGTGCCGGGCAAGGTCTTTGCTTGGATAATTTGTGATAGAGTTAGCCACCATCTGTTTGAGCACCAGTGCCCAGAGCAGTTGGGCTCGACACCAAAGGGGTCAAAAATTGACTGTATCCTTGCTCTTTGGGTCCTCACGGAACGTACACGAGAGTTTGGGCAGGGGCTGCTTCCAGCCTATATTGATCTCCACAAAGCGTTTGATTCAGTGAATCGGGATGGCCTTTGGAGGATTCTCGGTCTTCATTGGGTGCCACCAAAACTAATCAATCTGATTTCTGAACTATGCTCTGGTCCTGAGTGCTGTGAGGTATGGTGCTTCCATCTCTGACTTATTTCCAGTTGTGACTTGAGTTCGTCAGGGATGTGCATTGGCTCCCACACTTTTCAGCGCATATTTGGACTTGATTCTGGGGAGGATGTCGGAGAGATCAAGTTGTGGTGCATCGTTTGGGAATGTTAAGATCTCTTGACCTTGATTTCGTACATGATTCAGTCATCCTTGTGGAGACGCCGATATCTTTATGGGATCCTTGAGGCACTGAATGAGGAGTCGTAGCCTGGGATTACGGGTTTCCTGGATCAGATCCAGGCTTTCATTGGCATCTTAGATGCTGCTATCTCATCGGTACCTGTTTGTGGTGAGGATGTTGAGGTCACGTAGAGATTCACTTACCTGAGCAGTGATATTCATGTCTCTGCATGTTGTGAGTAGGAGATCAACAGACGTCTGGGTTGGGCCTGGAAAGTCATGGATTCACTGGATCCTGGGGTGTGGCGCTGTCGGTCCCTGCGCAGATGGACGAAAGTCCGAGTCTTCAGGTCCTTGGTGCTTCCAGTCTTGCTTTAAAAGTTTTGTCTCGGGGTTAAAGCCGCACTTCCGGCCCAGGCAACAATGTATATATTGGACTTCGGCCGGGAGGGGATGGGGGCTGGTGTTCCCATGCGTCCACGAAGTCAAAAGTCTGCCATCTTCCCCATGACTAAATAGGCTGGGTTCCCGATCTGCTTGTAACTTGTACGGAACACAATCTGATGAACGACGTGACATATTAAATGTTCCGAACAACTGATCTTACTGAGTGATACGTGAGATCGATCAGATTAGCACAGTAACAGCTTGTTGGCAACTCATTTTTGCTCATACACGAGCTTCGGCAATGCATACAAAAAAATTATAAAATAAACAAAGAAGTCTTTCGAGAGTCATCAGCTAATGGTAATTCTCGAGTTTTTCGCAAGCCACAAGCCAAGGGTAATTCTCAAGTCTTTTGTGAGTTATTAGCAAACGGTAATTCCAAGTCTGTAACGAGTCGTGAACTCATGGTAATTTCTCAAGGAATCTATTGTGCTGCAATAGCCATGTTCATCCCCATGCGTATTTCACTGCTATACAAGTGTCTATTTTAAAATGTTTATATGAAAGGTTATCATACATTCCTTTAAAACCTAACAATTATAATTCTCCTACATCCACCACCACTGATATCGATTCAGCCTGGGAATTCACAGAAACCTGCTCTCTCTCTTACGCAAAGATTCATCCCATCTTGTCTTCAGTTATCTCACCAATCTTGCTTTGAAACAACTTGCATTTTCCTCCTGGAAGGCAAATCCAAACGAAACGAAGGGAACCACAGATCATTTTCACAAAGCCTGCAACAAGTGTGCGTCTACTCTCAGGAAAGGAAGAAAACAACATCTGTCCAATCTCAAGAATGAGCTTTCAAACTTGTCTCCCATTCTCAAACCTGGTGGTGCCTTGTCGAGTCCGTCTATGCCTGGTGTATACCCCCCTTCCATCCCTTCCCTCACTTGAAATGGCACCACAGCCGACTGCATTCATGAGAAGACCGAATGCCCCAATTCTGTGCTCGCTTCCAAATCTTGTGTCCCAAAGCCTTCTTTCTTTGAACCCACCCTTCCTAGTTGTACCCAACTGCTCCTGGATTCTGTGTCTTTTGCACCTGAAAATATGGAGACGTTTCTGGCAACCCTCAACTCTGACTCTGCAACTGAACTGGCAAGACGGCATCAGCTCGTGTTCTTAAAACCTGCTCTGCTGCTCTTGCACTTCCTCTCTTTGCCCGTTGCACCCTGTTATTTACCATAGGTCATCTTCTGTCTGCTTGGAAATCAGCCATCACTACATTACATTAACTAAAAGGGCACTCGGTAGAGCGCATACCTCCGCCACATCATGCCTGATCCACGAGAGCATATCGGGCCCAAAACATTTCTGAAATATGCTAAATATCGTTTTTGGCCCGATCTCTCAATGGTGAGGAATCACTTGAAAATTAAATAAGTTTTGTATCCAGATCTTTACCGAAAATCGAATCAATTCGTCATGGTCAAACACCCAACGTATCCACCATGTTTCATCCGAATCTGTCCACATCTTTTTGAGATATCGGGCTATCTATTGTTTTTGGCCCGATCTCTCAATGGTGAAGAATCACTTAACAATTATTGCAGTCGGATCCGAATCTTCACCAAAATCTAATCAGTTCGTCCTCGTCACACACCCATCCTGTCCACAAAATTTCATCCGAATCTGTCCACAACTTTTTGAGATATCCTGCACACAGCAAAACAAACAGACAAACAAACAGACAGAAAGGGGTGAAAACATAACCTCCCTTCACCTTCGGTGGTGGAGGTAAAAGGTGCAAAAACAGATCCTCTTAACTACAGACCAATTTAGCTTACTTCCCTTCATCAATAAGGTCATGAAATCCATCATCGTAATCGACATGAAATCATTCCTTTTCTCCAACAGCGTCATTTCAGATCATCAATTCGGATTCAGACCTAGTCACTCAACCTTGAACATGCTGCTTCTCTACTCTCCCAACAATGTATGGAGGGCCTCAATGTTATACAAGAGATTAGGACCATCTCTCTGGACATATCTCGAGCTTTTGATACAATGCGGCATCTCACCTTGCTCTCCAAAACCAATGCAAGGCCAACTCCACCCTTGGATTACTGACTTCCTTCACTCTTGTTGCCAATGTGTGGCTCTCAATGGAACCCTTTCTTCTCTACTTCCTGTCAAGGTTGGAGTGCCACAAGGCATTATTGTATGCCCCATCCTATTTTTAATCATCAATGATCTCTCTGACTCTCGAAAATTCCCTTTATCTATTTGCTGATGAATGTACTCTTGCCATGACATCCATCATCCTTCTGACAGACAGGTAGCAGCAGCCTCTTCCCTCTCCTCAGGCCTTGACAAAAATCAAAAACTGGTCAAACACTTGGAATATGTCTTTCAATCCTGAGAAATCCCTCGCACTCACTCAGTCTGCAAAAGGACCAGACCGCAAACCCTTTCATTTACTTTCTCAGCAACCCTTTCAAACAGGTTCAGTCACTCAAACTCTTGGGTCTCACCCTCAGCCATGATCTCTCTTGGGCAAGCCACATTTTAAAATTGGCCTCCAAAGCCAGACACCGACGGGGCATCCTTGGTCATAAAAAGTCCTTCCTTGGCACACCTGAGCTCCTATCCACCAACAAGGCTTTCATGCGCAGCTTGATGGCAGACCGCTCCCCCCTATGGGCTGTGTGCTCCCGCCTCACACCTTGCTTAGCTTGATGCTGTGGAAACAAGGCTTCCCATATCATTGGAATCTCTCAAAATGAAGCTCTATGGCTTTCACTTTGCCATTGCCGACAGGTCGTTAGTGCTCTTTGGCTTATCCGCTCATTTCTGGACTTGCACCTGTGCCCTCTCCATGCTTTGCTCCCCCCCCCGCCCCCTCATTCTGCAAAATGCATGCGTCACAACACGACCCACCTTGTGAAACTGCCTAAATCCAGAACACATGCTCACCTCCACTCATTTATTCTTTTCCACCGGTGGAACCACGTCCGTACTCCATTCATCTCATTCTTCCTTCAGATCTTCAACACAGCTGTTCACCCCATCTCAGGTCATTCCCATTAAAATAATGATCTTTTCAACACCTGTTAAACACCCTCCATCCTCCAAAAATTTTGCTGATTAGCCATATTGTCCACCCCTCGTGTTCTCCCTTACCCTCATCGTTATCTGCATATCCTCGTTGTCTGTTCTTCATCTATCTTCTCCCTTGCCATGCAGTTGGTTTTTTCCCTTGATTTGTCCTCCGATTTGTTTTGTGTCCTAGCTCTTCCAAGAGCCAAGACCATGTTAATAAATAATAAATAAATAAATTGTTAGTAAAAAGAAAGAATACACACACACACACAGCACCAGTAACTAGGGTTAGTTATGTATCGGTGCACGAAATCTGAAGAAATAAACTTTCATTCCAGAACTTTCGTTGAAGCAATTATTTACCATCTCAATCACCTTCCCCCCCCCCCCCCCACCCCAATCAAAAACATTATCTTTTTTTGTTAAACCACCATTAAAAACCTCATACTCCCACCCCCTCCCTCGACCCTCTATCCCAAAACCCTCCTTTTAATTTCCAGTTTTTCTTTCCTGAGAATTTCCTTCTGTATCCATCTTGTCCACCCATGCATCTCCCCTGTCTCCCATAATTTATCAAAGTCTCCCTGTATTTTGTCCCTCACCCCTGCTGTTAGCATTGCCCCCTCCCCATCATTCTACTGTTTCTTTTGTTCTTTGCATTGTGATCCATTCTGTGTTCTCGCTCTTCCATGAGCTTGAACTCTGCATACAATTTTTTTTTTTTAAAGTTCTTGTGAATCAAAGCCAAATTTTGATCAGATATTTCGATGAAGACGTGCTGCTTACACACGAATCATTAGGGGACTTACATCTTGCTTCAGATAGCTCGTGGTTCTTTATGAACAAGGATTCTATAAGAAACCTCTTTTGTCCGATGAAGGACTTCAATGCTCAAAACATCAACCATGCCCAATTTTACACAGCGGTAAACGTACTCTCAACATTTAATTGAT
>CM068954.1:1646559-1669255 GCA_035128595.1 Eptatretus atami
CTCATGGCGCGACATTGTGAACTCTATCTCGGATGCGTCCGCTGAGTAGTAGTAGTTTGTGTGTACAATTATCCACCGCCTTAATTCCCACAGCATCATTACAAGATGTACTTTTCAAGGAGGACATTGCAAGTGGATGACAAGGAATACCGCCTCCACCAGGAGCGTGAGCGCAGCCAATGAATGCTCCGCTCACGTCAATCGCAGATGATTCGGGCGAGCGTCGCTGTGAATCTCCATCTTCACTGCTGCCGCCGAATACGGAATAACATTCCATCTAACAATCTCTGGAGAGCCCAATTAAAGTGAAAATCAATTTGAGTCACCCGACTTTGGTGAAATGTTTGTTTTTTTTATGGTGAAAAAGAGTCTAAATACAGATTTGAGATTGCTAAAAATAATGATCAAATACATAAAAAGAAACACATGCAACAAAAAGAAAACTCTTACGAAGCCCTGTGGTGGAGAGTCTGCAGCAGCTACTTCGTCAATGAAAATTATTTGAGTAAACAAAGGTGACGGTCTTCAACCAACCATGAGAGAAAACATCAAAACGTGCACGGTAAGCAATGGCAACCCCTCCGGTATATTTATGTCAATGTACATGCTGCCACATCCGTGTAATCTTTTTTACACATGAGCATACATGGACATTGTAAGGAAGATATTTAGTTTTGTTTTTTTCTTTTGTGTGGCACGTATCTGAGTTTTTGGTCGACGACATGAAGTTAGCCGGTTTCAGCCAGTCTCGGGCCCTTGTGGTCAGGTGTTGTAGTTATTGCCATCCTCCCTCTAGGCGATGTATGGGGTAGTCTTTCACAAGATGATCTGTAATCTGAGGGAGGCCACACTCACAGTCAGATGAATCAGCAAGGTTCCAGGAGAACATGGTGTGATGGAATCTGCCAACAGCCATTCAGAGCCAGGTAAGGTGACACCATTCCTTCCTTCCTCAGCAGATGACAATCAGGGGACTTGGTGGAACAGGGAAGGTGGTGTACACGGCCGCTGGGTTGGTAGGTACGCCATCGTTTCATCTGCCACGTGTGTTTGCTCAAGCTGTAGTCTGCTGTGATCTAGGTTTGATATACCCTCGCAAAGGGCTTTCGGCTATTCAATCTTTGGGGGGGGGGCAGTAGATCTTCTCTTAGCTTGTTCTGAAAGGGTGGTCAGGGTCCTGAGATGCATCAAGGACTGCTCGTCTAATGTAAAGGGGATGGATGCCCGCAAGGACGGGGAGGTGATTAAGGAAGTAGAGCGAAGGCATCCACTGATGACCGTTCAGGAAGGGTTGAGGTGCATATCTTCCTTCTTTGTGTGGTGGCTCCTTCCCCATGCGGCCGTGCAGTATTCTGTAAGGGCGTGCACCAGGGCAAGTGTTAGGGTGCATAAGGTAGTGAAATCGGCTACCTAGTCATGGCCAGCTCGTCTGTGGATAAGGGTTGAACTCTCGCAGCTGTTTTCCCTGCTGCCTTCTCTTCACATACTGCCTGAAGGTGAGGGACCGGTCCATTTGGACGCTAAGGTAGGTCGGAGCAAGTGTGAATGGAAGCCGGATATTATTTCACTGGACTTATAGCTGACTGACTGTATTACTTTTCTGAAGGTAGAAAACAAAGCAGGTGGACTTCTGGACGTTGAGACGTTGGCACCATTGGTGGTACTACCAGTCCAAGGAAGCAACGCTGAGAGTGGCCTCAACTTCCTCAAAAGACTTGCACGAATGCAGGATCGCAAGGTCATCGGCATTGGCAAATTTAGGCTGCGCGATTCTCGTGATTGTGCTGTGTGAATTTGTGGCATGCTGGGCAAGACGCCAACCGTTGACTGTTCTGCTGAGCCCTGAAGAGTGTGCGTTTCTGAGGAGGGAAGAAGAGTGCCTCGTGGCCTGATCACGGGGACTCAGAAATCATCTCGTCATGTGGGCCATCGTTGTGAACAGACCGGGTGCGGGAGAGGAACGGTCAGCATATTCCTCTTGAGAATAAGCTACACCGCGGTTTGAGAGCCCTGATGTCGAGTGCTGTCTCCGAATTACCTCCGATACGTCTTCCCGCCCAGAGAGTGATGGCGCCATTTTGAGTGCATTTCTCCCACGTAGTGACGAAGCGGTTTTGGTGACCTTCAAGCTTGAGAAGCCCATCCCTGGGCACACAGCTCAGTGCCGGGATAAAGGAGTGATTTTTATTTGATTACTCTGTTGTCTGTATGGAGGCACCTCAATTAGATTTAGTTTACCTCACCTTTTCTGATATTATTATAATTTGAATTTTTGTCATTGTACACATTTGATTACTGCTGTTAAATTTTTTCTATTTCATTTGCTTGTGTCCGTGTATCTGTTGTGGGTCGAGTAAAGCCCCTGTGCTGTGCTACCATCCTGGTGAAGTGCCTCACATTTCTTTCTCGCACACTCAGTAATCTCCGAGAGTCTCGGCTGTGGGCCTCCAAGGGAGAGGTTTGGCCATCCGTCCATGTAGAGGTGAGTTATGCAGCTTCAGAAGCAGGCCATGGTACCAGATCGTCATATACTGAAGAAAAGTCAAAGAAGATAGCCCCACGTTTCTGGTTTGATTCAAAGGCAGTCTCAATAATGTCAGTTGCAGTTAGAATGTGATCTTCAGTGTTACGACTCTTCCCAAAGCCTGCTTGTTCTGGTGGGAATGCTACCAAGCAAGGATGAACCTCTCAAGGACACAGAATGGGACAGATAGCAGCGATATCAGCTTATAACTCTTTGGGGATGTCTCTGGGCTTGTTGGCTTTTAGGGTGGCAATATTTATAACAATGACAAAAATTAGTATTGGCAAAAGAAAAGAAAATAAAAAAACAGAAGATGACTACCTCTGCCAAACCCCAAAAAATTAAAAGCAGGAGACCAGTGTGCAACACACCTTTCACCATGCCAGACTGTCGCAAAACTCCCTTGAGGTTTCCCTCGTAGCCATCCGAAACAGCACTACTCTCGTTGAGGTCGGGGACAGCATCCATCACCTGCTGAAGATCCTGTGGTCACAGGTAAAAGAGAAAGGAAAAAACGTGCAGTAAACAGGATTATATCAAGGTCTGCATTACAAGCCCAACGTTCCTCACATTAATGTGAAGGTCGAGGTTGCCACATCCCCCTCCATTTGTTTATGCTTCACTCGCACACATATACACGCACACAAGCACATTTTACATTGTGATGGTTTTGGAAACATACCCCAGGTGGAGAGCATACATGGGCACACAGGTGATCTGAGGACGAGTTATTTCAAGAGTCTGTGTAGGTAGAACCTTTGTCCCTTGTCTAATGGTTTGGGGAGTGGCATGCGTTGAGGTTAGTTTGTGCCTCCCCTGTGTGATGTCTTCCCTCCCCCCTCTGCTCCTTTCAATCTTTCTTTCAATACCTCATCGGTCCATCCCCCCCCCCCTCCTCCAACCCTTCTCAATCCCCCAATAATCCCCTTCACTAAGCCTCAATTCAATAACCCCTCTTTCATTGTCGGTCTTTCTTTAAACCCCCAGGTCTATTCTCGTCCTTCGGCGCGCCAGACTTCCTTACTTAAATTGACTCATTCTTTTATTATTTACCAACAACAATCCATCACTCACCGTGAACAATTGATCCTTCGGACTGGCACCGAAATGCTCTCCCACATTCTTCCTTCCCTGCATTTCCCGTATTTCACACATTCGTGGCACAAAGCACGACAATCGGTACATTTTTAGTGAAACTCAGCGCTTCGCACATGCATGTCAACGGCACGAAGTGCAACGCTTTTCCCATACGTAATAAAATGTGGCACATCTCGCACGCATGACACAGTGGGCCCTGTACAAAGGACGTTTCGCATGCAGGGAGTGGCGAGAGGGCGGCGCCCGCAGTGTCTTTCGTGTGTGAGGGGAGGGATGAGGGGCTGCGTTAAATTTCCCAAAAGTTGGATTGTAAACACGCCCACATCGGATGTGGACCAATAAGAAATAGGCTCGCACGAGAGAGATGGAAAAAGCCAGATCCTGTGAAGAAGAAAGAAGAATGAGAGGGTATGAAAGAGTCACCTGAAAGCTTGTCATGTGAGCAATAAATAAAAGCCCAGAACATGGCTTGGCTCATGTGGTGAGTACAATGCAGAGCTTAAGAAGCTTGAGAGGACAGAGGGAACCAGAAACGGTGTTCCTGTAAACTTTGCTCTGGAGGAAACAGAGTTGGCTTGCCATTGGCATACCAGCGATGCTTCAGAGAGGATTTGCCCACTTGTTCTGAATACCTCAAACACAGCTACACAGCCCATCGCCATTCCACAACTAATCTCCCCCATCCTCCCCCCCCCCTTTTTCCCCAGAATATTTGAACTGGCACAAACCCGTGAGGTGAGGGAAGGAGTTGACCCCACGCTCCATACTTTTCATTTCTCTCAGTTCTTTGCATCTTCTTCTTCTCCCCAGTTTTAATGATGGCCATATGTCTGATATAAATAATATTGTATAAGAATATGTGTTCGGGTTAAATCTGCTCTTCTGAGCCTTTTGCCTGCAAATACTCACTTTTAAATGATTGTGTGTGTGTATAAATAATTATTGGTTGTTATTTCAAATCGGTCTCGGTTGTCCTTTCCTTCATTGGTCCAACACAGGCTACAAACATAGTTAGAAGGGAAGTTGTGCCCCAGGTGATTTGCTCTCGTTAGCCAGCGTACACTCACTGCATCACTCGGCAGTAACCCGAATGTGCTCTGAAGGCATGAAGCTTGGTTAATTTAGTCCCCTTCAGGTAAACGGAGTTTGACTGATAACCATGTTGAGTTGACAAAGTTAATTGACGTTCATGGTTTCTTAGCAACTCTGCCGGATGGCAGAGTTATCTGCGGAAGGAACCCGAATGCTTCCCCTCGTGGTAAACCCCAAACCGGAACATATAACTTGCGGTTGTGGTAGTGAAGGGAGGTATCAGCAGTTCACAAAGCATCGATGACGATTCATGATGTTTAAGGAGTATTACGTAAGAAATGTCAGGTCAGCTGTCATATCAGAAATAGGTTCCTTTTTCGAGATATATTTTCCTTTATATTTCACTTTGACTCCTCACGACATTTTCACTGATGGTGGCGTGCACAACCATGACTGTGGAAAGGATTCAATCCTTTTCTTTCTGGCAGAAGGAAAAAAGGGAAAAAGAGAAGAACGACGCACGTCTGGCTCTCTGTGGAAAAAACAATCCCTGCTTGATGGCATGAACGGCCTCAGCGTGTGAGGACTCGACTTCTGTGAACTCTATGAAGATGTGCATTGTATGAAGGACCCGACCTGGTGTTGAGAGGAAAGGGAAGAAGGCATATTCTTCTTTGCTGTGATAAAAAATTAAATTCGTCCTTCATGGCGTGAGAGGCCTCAGACGTGCCGTTGTGGAAGGGACTCGACCTCTGTGAACCCAATGAAGGAATGCTCTGTGCATGAAGGAGGTGGAAGAAAGAGAAAGGGATTCTTGTGAGGAAGAAAGAAATTGCAGAGCGAGATGACTGGGCCCTTTCTTTCTTTTCTCACTAAGTGCTGCTCTCACACCAGAGTGTATAAAACTGTCTTTCAGGCCTGAACCTCATTTCCTTCCTCATTTCCGTTTTTATTTGGATTCCTTGTAAATGTTCCTTTTTACCTCCACCACGAAAGGTGAAGGTGGTTATGATAGATATATATATAGTAATGGTTCTGGAAAGTTCATCCCTCAAACACCAATAGCAGCCACCATACAGTGGTCCCCAGTCAGTTATTTCATTAATATACGTTCAGAGAGTCCCTTCCTTCTTGTCTTGTGTGTCGAACGGGACAGTGCATTGTGTAAATCTCATAGCTCGGTCTGATGAAACATCTGAACTTCATTCCTACTCTGCCTTTTTCTCGATTCCTGAGATAAATCCAAGTAAGGGGTCCTCGCGTGAACAAGCAGGCACTACGCTCGGATACCCATCAGTAAAAACCACAGCTGCACCCTTCCCGTAAGAATGCGTCCTCACAAAAGAACAAGGGCAGCAGTCGAAGAAACCAATAAACGCCAGCGCTGCACGGAGCGCATGCCCCACAGCGACGACCCCCCACCCACTGTTCAGGCGATCAGAGGCATAATTATAATCAACACACCAAATGCTAACAACAGAGTATGCATACAGCGCACTCTTCTTCAATCCAAATCTCCATTAATAAATATATTTGTCCCCTTTTCAATCCGAATGTCCATCGAATAATTATATCCAAACTTTTCCCTCAATTCCCTGACACAGATTAGGGCTGGCAACGTGCACACGACCACCTCCTTTGATAAATGGCCACGTGCTTAATGGCGGACCCGTGCGCACTGTCCGGGGCATGCTCGATGGCGGGCGGACCGACGCGCTGACCACGTGTAAAATGGCAAACTCGCACGCAGCCCGTGATACTTTATCATCGTACAGAATGGGGCACGAATAACACACATCTTTGGTCGGGTCTGTGCATGGGGTTACAATAACGTCTTACCGTCAGTCTTTCGCTCACCACGACAGCCACAATGTCTCCCGCAGAAGGCAGACATCCTCCGCTCTTCCGCCTCGATGCAGCTGCTACCAGGCAGAGGCATGCTGTGCGGCCGGATCGCTCGGGCCGCATGGCGCACCATGGAGCAGGCACATTGACCAGCGCCAACAGCGGGTCGTCGGGGCATGGCATGGGGTTCGGTGCAAGGCGATTCATATCATGGGTTCTGTGAAGGCGATTCATATCACGCGCGGTTCCGTGCAAGGCGATTCATATCACGGGGTTCCGTGCAAGGCGATTCATATCACGGGGTTCCGTGCAAGGCGATTCATATCACGGGGTTCCGTCAAGGCGATTCATATCACGGGGTTCCGTGCAAGGCGATTCATATCACGGGGTTCCGTGCAAGGATTCATATCACGGGGTTCCGTGCAAGGCGATTCATATCACGGGGTTCCGTGCAAGGCGATTCATATCACGGGGTTCCGTGCAAGGCGATTCATATCACGGGGTTCCGTGCAAGGGCGATTCATATCACGGGGTTCCGTGCAAGGCGATTCATATCACGGGGTTCGGTGCAAGGCGATTCATATCACGGGGTTTCGGTGCAAGGCATTCATATCACGGGGTTCCGTGCGATTCATATCACGGGTTCCTGCAAGGATATACGGGTTCCGTGCAAGGCGATTCACATCATGGTGTTCGGGGCAAGGCGATTCACATCACGGGGTTCCTGCAAGGCGTTATACGGGGTCGTCAGCGATTCATATACGGGGTTCGTGCAAGATTCATATCACGGGTTCGGTGCAGGCGATTCATATCACGGGGTTTCGGTGCAGGCGATTCATATCATGGGGTTCGGAATGAGACGATTCGCAGCTTGGAACCATCTTGCCAGAAATGGAGTGGAGCTGCTTCTGGCCATCATGGCCGGGCCACGCAGTGGCCGGGGCACAATTAGAGCACCCGATTCGGGTGACGACACCGCTTTGGGTCGTCGCCCCACCCCGCACCACGGGGTCTATAAAAGGACGGGTCATGGAGCCGCTGGTGTGTGTCGTTCCTGCTCGTCGTTCCTGTCCGTCGTTCCTGCCTGTCGTTCATGTCTTCATTCCTGTCGGCTCGTACTGTCTGGCTTGGGATCGACAACCTACCCATTTGCCTGCTGGCTCCGCCATTATTTACCAATTTGCCTGCTGACTCCACCTTCTTCACCACCTTGCCCACTTGCTTCGGACTCCGCCTCTCTCCACCCATTGGCTTCTGACTCCACCAAAGTCCCTCCCTTAACGCAAGAGAGAGAGTAGAGAGGATAGAGATGGCGAAACAAGATCCTGACATTGTGTCACAACAACACTCGGATAACATCTCATCACTGTTTGGTAAGCACATGAAGGAGTTTGTGTGGTTCCTAAGACAATTACCCAAAATCATAATAAGATCTCACGATTACGTGTACGGAGCTTCGGCGTAGTATACCCCTGGCTCCATACCCTCCGCCACGCTCACAATTGACGCCCTGACCCACGAGAGTCACGTTCGGATTCATCCAAAACAATTTCTGCATATATGCTAAGAGGTCTTGGCGAGGCTCCGTTCATGTTCGTTCAAATGGTGAGGGAATCAGCTTAAAATTAAATAAGTTTCGGTTCCAGATCCTCACACGATCGTCGAGGAATATCGGAATGCGAAACTAACATGTCCGATAGGCGCACACCACAACAACTAATTCACAAACACATGATATGCCAAAGTCATGATTTACAGTCATCTCGAAATCTGTCCTACATCTTGGCTTGGAGTATCAACATTTCGGCCGGATCTATGGTAGTTTTTGTGCACCACGATCTCTCAATGGTGAGTATGCGAAAATCAAAACGAGCGAAAAAAACTCCCATAAATTCTGGCTTTCAAATCTCATCGGTTATATAGCAAATTTTGTTAAAGAAAGTAACCCCTGATGTGCGACAGAGAATCACTTTATCGTAGAGACTCCTCTTACTTTTCAGACATATCCTTCAGCCAATGATGCTATATTCAGTATTCCTGAACCTATGCTGTAAGAATGTCATCCTCTCGGTGTTTTGTCACACCACTGCACGATGAGGTACTCTGATGTCCACAAATAGATACTTATCATCCGACACTCATGTCCATGGATAATCGTAATTTATGAGATTATGCACACCTGTCTGTCTGTCTGACCATACTTGGGAACGCATCGGACGGAAGCAACAAACAGACAAACAAACGAAACAGACAGACTAAGAAAAGAGGCGGCATGAACACTGAGTGGCCTTACCTCATCCTTCACGAAATGAGCGGAGGTCAGGTTGGAGGTAAAACGCTGCAGAGAGACACACGACGACTCCTCCTGAATTAAAGATACCAAGATCCTAACTATGAGCCTTACTACACTGTGATAAATACCTCATCAAGGTCTTAGGCCACGGATCAGCTGGACTAATCTATCCAAATAGACTTGAGCACACTAGAGAATACATATTCATTCTCTCTCCACACAGCGCATCCTTTCCACACTATCATGGCAGACCTCGCCGACAATATGAACAGACCTATGTCAGATCTAATTGTCACTCTCTGAGAGAGCACTGTACTGTCTCCACTTCTAGACTTCTCGAAATTTGTTTGAGTCCACTAGCCTAGAACTAATCAGAGATGCCAGTATGGGCCTCAGATGTTAATAACAAGAGATAGGACATCGTACATGCTCGGAACACGCAACACATATTTCTCAGACGAGGCTTGCTTGAATCACTCACTGGAGATCAATCATCACCGAAGTGTATCGGAATGTTGAGAAAAAGGATTCATGCAAATCTGCCAAAACCAATGCAAAGGCTCAACCACCCTTGATTACGATTCTTCACCTGTGCCAATGTGTGGCTCTCAATGGAACCCTTTTCTTCTCTACTTCCTGTCAAAAGGTTGGAGTGCCACAAGGCAATTATTGTTGCCGCCCATCCTATTTTTATCATCAATGATCTCTCTGACTCTCGAAAATTCCCTTTATCAATTTTGCTGATGAATGTCTTTTGCCATGACATCCATCATGCTTCTGACAGACAGTAGCAGCACCTCTCCCCTCTCCTCAGGCCCTTGACAAAAATCAGAAAACTGGTCAAACACTTGATATGTCTTCAATCCTGAGATCCCGCACAAGCACTCAGTCTGCAAAAGGACAGACGCAAACCTTTCTTTACTTCGTAGCAACCACTTTCAAACCCAGGTTCATCACTCAAACTCTTGGTCTCCACCCTCAGCCATGATTCTCTTGGCAAGCACATTTAAAATTGGCCTCCAAAGCAGACACCGACGGGGCATCCTTGTCATAAAAAAGTCCTCCTTGCAACCTAGCTATACCTATCCACCAACAAGGCTTTCATGCGCAGCTTGATGGGTACCGCTCCCCCTATGGGCTGGTATCCCGCCTCACAACTTGCTGCTTGAATGCGTGGAAACAAAGGCTTCCATATCAATTGGAATCTCTCAAAATGAAGCTTTATGGCTTAATCACTTGCCATTGCCGACAGGCTCGGTAGCTCTTTGGCTATTCCGCCTCATTTCTGGACTTGCACCCTGTGCCCATCTCAATGCTTTGCTCCCCCCGCCCCCTCATTAATCTGCAAAATACAATCGTGCCAGCAAACGACCCCACCTTGTGAAAACTGCCTAAATCAGAAACACTGGCTCACCTCACTCATGTTATTCTTTCCACCGGTGGAACACCGTCCGTACTCCCAATTGCAATCTATTCTTCCTTCAGATCTTGCAACACAGCTGTTCACAAGCCCACTCAGGTCATTCCCATTCAAAATAATGATCTTTTGCAACACTCTGTTAACAAACCCTCCATCCCTCCAAAAAATTTTGCTGATGTAGCCATATTGTCCACGCCCTCGTGTTCTCCCTACCCTCATCGTTATCTGCATTCCTCGTTTGTCTGTCTTCAATCTATCTTCTCCCTCTGCCATGCAGTGGTGTTTACCCGTTTGATGTTGTCCTTCAACGCGATTTGTTTTGTGTCCTAGCTCTTCCAAGAGCCAAGACCAAGTTAATAAATAAATAAATAATAAAATTGTTAGTAAAAAGAAAAAGAATACACCACACACAGCACCCAGTAACAAGGTTAGTTTATGTATTCGTGCAAAGAATCTCTGAAGAAATAAAAACTTTCATTCCAGAACTTCGGTATGAAGACAATTAATTTACCATCTCAAATCACCTTCCTTCCCCCCCCCACCCCAATCAAAAACCATTATCTTTTTTTGTTTAACCACCATTAACAACCTCATATCCACCCCCTACCCTCGACCCTACTATCCCCAAAACCCTCAGCTTTAAATTTCCAGTTTTTTCTTCCTGAAATTTCCTTCTGTATCCATTCTTGTCCACCCATGGCTTCTCCCTGTCCCCATAATTTATCAATAGTCTCCCCTGTATTTTTGTCTCTCACTCGCCTGCTGTTAGCATGCCACCTCCCATCATTCACCTGTTTCTTTGTTCTGTTGCATGGTGATCCATATCTGTGTTCTCGCTCTCGCCATGAGCTTGAAGACATCGCATACAATTTTTTTTCTTTTTAAAGTTCTTGTGATTAATACACAACCCAAATTTGATCAGATATTTCGATGAGACGTGCTGCTTACACACGAAATCATTAGGGGACTGTACATCTGCTTCAGATAGCTCGTGGTATCTTTATGAACAAGGATTCTATAAAGAAACCTCTTTGTTCCGATGAAAGGAAACTTCAATGCTCAAAACATCAACCATGCCAATTTTACACAGCGGTAAACGTCTCTCAACATTTAATTGAATAAAAAAAAATCATCTATTGTTTAGCTCCCTGCCTCTGATTAGACCAACACTGGTCGAGCCAGTGGATGCGCTTGAGATCAAGGGAAAACAGACGGAATTCACAGAATCCGTGACTTCGTATGAATAAATATGATGTAATCAATTACAGAAAACAAGGGAAAGAAGACAAAGACAAGCTAAAGGTTCGGTTACAAATAAAGATGGTTCAACAATACATCGTCTGCTTTTTGTGTACCTTCTAATTTCTGTTGAGGAATGCCTTCAGCAAGGTCGGTCTGTTTCTAAATGTCAAGAAACAAGAATACATGACACGTAATGAGGCATGCTGATCACTACCAATCTCTCCAAGGATGGCTCAACAACTAAAATGAAGTCAAAGACCTTTAAGTACTTAGGGTCTTATGTAAGCCTGACTCCAAAAAGGACTTCATATCACGCAAATGTCAAGCTGGAGTGCATGTAACAGGCTGCAGCACATCAGGCGTCTACAGCATTTCAAGATTCACCAACTTGCACTCTTTAGAAGCTTGCGGAGAGAATATACTCTTTTATGGATCAGAGACACGGACCATGGAAGAAGGCCCTGCAGGAACCGGCTCGATGGCAAACATATACTCGGGCTTCTTATGAGAAGTTTCAGAACATCAGCTGGCGGGACACAGAACAAAAGCAGAGGATCTACTGAGACATACACCATTTCTACATGGTAAGCTCGTCGAGAACACGTTTTGCTGGTCAATGTTTCCGCGCCAAAGACCAAAATATATCTGACGTGATCTGCGTGAGATGCCCTTGCCCAACCAAGAGGAAGAGGCCACTGAACTACATCGACTGCGTAGCAAAGGGATATCCAGCATGACATAATTGACTTGCAGACACTTGATGATGGACAAGACCATGGCGGCGAGCATTGTGAACTTCAATGCTCGATGCGTCCACTTGGAGTAGTAGTAGTTTGTGTGTACAATTTCCACCGCCTTATTCCACAGCATCATAAAAAGATGTCTTTTCCAGACGCACATGCAAGTGATGACAAGGAATACCGCCTCCACCAGAGCGTGAAGCGCAGGCCAATGAAATGCTCGCTCACCCGTCGAATCGCGGATGATTCGGAGCGAAGCGTCGCTGTGAATCTCATTCTTAACTGCATGAGGCAGCCGAATACGGAATAACAATTCCATCTAACAATCTCTGGAGAGGCGCAATTAAAGTGAAAATAACATTTGAGTCACCCGACTTTCTGGTGAAATGTTTGTTTTTTTTTTATGGTGAAAAGAGTCTAAATACAGATTTGCAGATTGCTAAAAAATAATTGATAAATACATAAAAAGAAACACATGCAACAAAAGAAAACCTTACGTAAGCCCTGTGGTAAGAGAGTCTAAGCAGAGCAGACTACTTCTCGCATGAAAATTATTTGAGATTAACAACGTAGATTGGTCATTCAACCGTCAACCATGAAGAGAAACATCAAACTGTGCACGGTAGCAATGGCAACCCTCCGGTAATATTTATGTCAATGTAACATGGCTGCACGTCCGTGTAATCTTTTTACACATGAGCATACATGGACATTGTAATGAAAGTATATTTAGTTTTAAGATTCATTATATCTTTTGTGTGGCAACGGTATTGAGTTTTTGGTCGACCGGACATGAAGTTAGCCGGTTTCACCAGTCTCGGCCTTTGTGCTCAGCGTGTTGTAGTTTATTGCACACACATCGCCTCTCTAGGCGATGTCAATGGGGTAGTCTTTCAGCAAGTATGATCTGTAATCTGAGGAGGCCACACTCGGCAGATCAATGCTCAGCAAGGTTCCAGGAGAAGCATAGGTGTGATGGAATCTGCCAACAGTCATTCAGAGCCAGGTAAGGTGACACCATTCCTTCCCTTCCTCAGAGATGACAATCAGGGGACTTGGTGGAACAGGGAAGGTGGTGTACAACACGGCCGCTGTGGGATTGGTAGGTATGCATCGTTTCATCTGCCACGTGTGTTTGCTCAAAAGCTGTAGTCTGCTGTGATCTAGGTTTGATATACCCTTCGAAAGGGCTTTCGGCTATTGCAATCTTTGGGGGGGGCAGTAATCTTCTCTTAGTTGTTTTCTGAAAGGGTGGTCAGGGTCCTGAGAATGGGCATCAAGGACTGCTCGTCTAATGTAAAGGGGATGGTCGCCGCGCAGGATCGGGTGAGGTGATTAAGGAAGTGAGCGAAGGATCACACTGATGACGGTTCAGGAAGGGTGAGGTGGCATATCTTCCTTCTTTGTGTGGATGAGCTCTTCCCCATGAGCGGCCCGTGCAGTATTCTGTAAGGGGCGTGGCAACCAGGGCAAAGTGTTAAGTGCATAGGTAGTGAAATCGGCTACCTAGTCCTGGCCAGCTCGTCTGTGGATAAGGGTTGAAATCTCGGCAGCTGTTGTCCGCTCTGCTTCTCTTCACCATACTGCCTGAAGGTGAGGGACCGGTCCATTTGGACGCTAAGGTAATGGGTCGAGCAAGTGTGAATGGAAGCCGGTATTATTTTCACTGGCTTATAGCTGACTGACTGTATTACTTTTCGTAAGGTAGAAAACAGAGGCAGGTGACTTCTGGACGTTGAGTACGTTGGCACCATTGTGGTACTACCGAGTCCAGGAGGCAACGCTGAAGTGGCCTGCAACGTTCCTCAAAGACCTTGCACGAATGCAGGATCGGCAAGGTCATCGCATTGGCAGAATTTGGCTGCGCGGATTCTCGTATTGGTGCTGTGTGAATTTGTGGCATGCCTGGGCAGACGCCCACCGTTGACTGTTCTGCTGAGCCTGAAAGAGTGTGCGTTTGCTGAAGGAGGGAGAAGAGTGCCCTCTGGCCTGATCACGGGGACTCATGAATACATCTCGTCATGTTGGGCCATCGTTGTGAACAGAACTGGGTGGCGGGAAGAGGAACGGTAGCATATTTCACTCTTGAGAATAAGCTACACCGCGGTTTTGAGAGCTCCTGATGTCGAGTGCTGTCTCGAATTCCTCCGATACGTTCTTCCGCCCAGACGAGTGATGGCGCGCATTTTGAGTGCATTTTTCCGCACGTAGTGAACAAGCGGTTTTGGTGACCTTCAAAAAGCTTGAAGAAGCCCATCTGGCGCACACAGCTCAAGTGCCGGGATAAAGGATGAATTTTTATTTGAATTACTCTGTTCTGTATGGAGCACCTCAATTAGATTTAGTTTACCTCACCTTTTCTGATATTTTATAATTTGAATTTTTGTCATTGTACACATTGATTACTGCTGTTAATTTTTCTATTCATTTGCTTGTGTCCGTGTATCTGTTGTGGGTCGAGTAAAGCCCCTGTGCTGTGCTACCATCCTGGTTGAAGTTCCTCGCATTTTCTTCTCGCACACTCAGTAATCTCCGAGAGTCTCGGCTGTGGGCCTCCAAGGGAGAGGTTTGGCCATCCGTCCATGTAGAGGTGAGTTATGCAGCTTCAGAAGCAGGCCATGGTACCAGATCGTCATATACTGAAGAAAAGTCAAAGAAGACAGCCCCACGTTTCTGGTTTGATTCAAAGGCAGTCTCAATAATGTCAGTTGCAGTTAGAATGTGATCTTCAGTGTTACGACTCTTCCCAAAGCCTGCTTGTTCTGGTGGGAATGCTACCAAGCAAGGATGAACCTCTCAAGGACCACAGAATGGGACAGATAGCAGCGATATCAGCTTAAATACTCTTTGGGGATGTCTCTGGGCTTGTTGGCTTTTAGGGTGGCAATATTTATAACAATGACAAAATTAGTATTGCAAAAGAAAAGGAAAATAAAAAAACAGAAGATGACTTACCTCTGCGCAAACCCCCAAAAAATTAAAAGCAGGAGACCCAGTGTGCAACACACCTTTCACCATGCCAGACTGTCGCAAAACCCCTTGAGGTTTCCCTCGTAGCCATCCGAAACAGCACTACTCTCGTTTAGGTCGGGGACAGCATCCATCACCTGCTGAAGATCCTGTGGTCACAGGTAAAAGAGAAAGGAAAAAACGTGCAGTTAAACAGGATTACAAGCCCAACGTTCCTCACATTAATGTGAAAGGTCGAGGTTGCCACATCCCCTCCATTTGTTTATGCTTCACTCGCACACATATACACGCACACAAGCACATTTTTACATTGTGATGGTTTTGGAAACATACCCCAGGTGGAGAAGCAATACATGGGCACACAGGTGATCTGAGGACGAGTTATTTCAAGAGTCTGTGTAGGTAGAACCTTTGTCCCTTGTCTAATGGTTTGGGGAGTGGCATGCGTTGAGGTTAGTTTGTGCCTCCCCTGTGCTGATGTCTCCTCCTCCCCCCTCTGTCTTTTCAAATCTTTCTTCAATACCTCTCGTCCCATCCCCCCCTCCAACCCTTCTCAATCCCCCAATAATCCCCTTTCACTAAGCCTCAAGTTCAATAACCACTCTTTCATTGTCGTCTTTTTTAAACCCCAGGGTCTATTCTCAGTCCTTCGGCGCGCCCAGACTTCCTTACTTAAATGAAGTCATTCTTTTATTATTTACCAACACAATCCATACTCACCGTGAACAATTGATCCTTCGGACTGGCACCGAAAAGCTCTCACATTCTCTCACCATCGCATTCCCGTATTTCACACATTCGTGCACAAAGCACGACAATCACACTAATTAGTGAAACTCAGCGCTTGGCACATGCATGTCAACGGCACGAAGTGCAACGCTTTTCCATACGTAATAAAGTTGGCACATCTCGCACGCATGACACAGTGGGCCCTGTACAAAGGACGTTTCGCATCACAGGAGTGCCGAGAGGGCGGCGCCCGCAGTGTCTTTCGTTGTGAGGGGAGGGATAGGGGCTGCGATATATTCAGATTGGATTGTAACCACCCACATCGGATGTGGACAATAAGAAATAGGCTCGACGAGAGAGTGGAACGACATCCTAGTAAAAGAAGAAATGAGAGGGTATGAAAGAGTCACCTGAAAGTCTGTCATGTGAGCAATAATAAAAGCCCAGAACATGGCTTGGCTCATGTGGTGAGTACAATGCAGAGCTTAAGAAGTTGAGAGGACAGAAGGAACCAGAAACGGTGTTCCGTAAACTTATGCTCTGGAGGAACAGAAGTTGGGCTTGCCAATTGGCAGACCAGCGATGCTTCAGAGAGAATTTGCCCACTCATACCACATTGTTCTGAATACCCAAACCAGCTACACAGCCCATCGAATTCCACAACTATCTCCCCATCCTCCCCCCCCCTTTTTCCCCGAGAATATTTGAACTGGCACAACCCGTGAGGTGAACGAGTATATGACCCCATATCACATTTTCATTTCTCTCAGTTTTTGATCTTCTTCTTCTCCCAGTTTTAATGATGGCCTATATGTCTGATATAATAATATGTATAAGAATATGTTCGGGTTAAATCTGCTCTCTTGAGCCTTTTGCCTGCAAATACTACTTTTAAATGATTTGGTGTGTATAAATAATTATTGGTTGTTATTTCAAATCGGTCTCGGTTGTCCTTTCCTTCATTGGTCAACACAGGCTACAACATAGTTAGAAGGAAGTTGTGCCCCAGGTGATTTGCTCTCGTTAGCACACGACACTCCCTGCAACTCGGCAATAACCGAATGTGCTCTGAAGGCATGAAGCTTGGTTAATACTTAGTCCCCCTTCAGGTAAACGGAGTTTTTGACTGATAACCATTTTGAGTTGACAAAGTTAATTGACGTTCATTTTTAGCAACTCTGCCGGTGGCAGGTTATTGCGGTTATAGTGGCCCAGGACCAGCGTTCGGAAGGAACCGAATGCTTCCCCTCGTGGTAACCCCAAACCGGAACATATAACTTGCGTTGTGGTAGTGAAGGGAGGTATCAGCAGTTCACAAAGCATCGATGAGCATTATGATGTTTAAGAGTATTACGTAAGAAATGTCAGGTCAGCTGTCATATCAGAAATAGGTTCCTTTTTCGAGATATATTTTCCTTTATATTTCATTTGACTCCTCACGACATTTTCACTGATGGTGGCGTGCACAACCATGACTGTGGAAAGGATTCAATCCTTTTCTTTCTCCGGCAGAAGGAAAAAAGGGAAAAAGAGAAGAACGACGCACGTCTGGCTCACTGTGGAAAAAACAATCCCTGCTTGATGGCATGAACGGCCTCAGCGTGTGAGGACTCGACTTCTGTGAACTCTATGAACGGACCCGACCTGGGTGTTGAGAGGAACGGGAAGAAGGCATATTCTTCTTTGCTGTGATAAAAAATTAAATTTCGTCTCATGCGTGAGAGGCCTCAGACGTGCCGTTGTGGAAGGGACTCGACCTCTGTGAACCCAATGAAGGAATGCTCTGTGCATGAAGGAGGTGGAAGAAAGAGAAAGGGATTCTTGTGAGGAAGAAAGAAATTGCAGAGCGAGATGACTGGGCCCTTTCTTTCTTTTTCTCACTAAGTGCTGCTCTCACACCAGAGTGTATAAAACTGTCTTCAGCGCCTGAACCTCATTTCCTTCCTAATTTCGTTTTTATTTGGATTCCTTGTAAATGTTCCTTTTTACCTCCACCACGAAAGGTGAAGGTGGTTATGATAAGATATATATATATATATAGTAATGGTTCTGGAAAGTTATCCCTCAAACACCAATAGCAGCCACCATACAGTGGTCCCCAGTCAGTTATTTCATTAATATACGTTCAGAGAGTCCCTTCCTTCTTGTCTTGTGTGTCGAACGGGACAGTGCATTGTGTAAATCCTCATAGCTCGGTCTGATGAAAATCTGAACTTCATTCTACTCTGCCTTTTTCGAATTCTGAGATAAATCCAAGTAAGGGTCCTCGCGTGAACAAGCGGCACTACGCTCGGATACCCATCAGTAAAAACCACAGCTGCACCTTCCCGTAAGAATGCGTCTCACAAAAGAACAAGGGCAGCAGTCAAGAAACCAATAAACGCCAGCGCTGCACGGAGCCGCATGCCCCACAGCGACGACCCCCACCCCTGTTCACTGTTCAGGCGATCAAGGCATAATCAACACACAAATGCTAAACAACAGAGTATGCATACAGCGCACTCTTCTTCAATCCAAATCTCCATTAAAAATATATTTGTCCCCTTTTCAATCTGAATCTATCGAATAATTATATCCAAACTTTTCCCTCAATTCCCTGACACAGATTAGGGCTGGCAACGTGCACACGACACCCTCCTTTGATAAATGGCCACGTGCTTAATGGCGGACCCGTGCGCACTGTCGGGGGCATGCTCGTGGCGGGCGGACGCCACGCGCCGACCACGTGTAAAATGGCAAACTCGCACGCAGCCCGTGATACTTTATCATCGTACAGAATGGGGCACGAATAACACAACATTTGGTCGGGTCTGTGCATGGGGTTACAATAACGTCTTACCGTCAGTCTCTTCACTCACCACGACAGCCACAATGTCTCCCGCAGAAGGCAGACATCCTCCGCTCTTCGCCTCGATGCAGCTGCTACCAGGCGAGGCATGCTGTGCGGCCGGATCGCTCGGGCCGGCATGGCGCACCATGGAGCCAGGCACATTGACCAGCGCAACAAGCGGCTCGTCGGGGCATGGCATGGGGTTCGGTGCAAGGCGATTCATATCATGGGGGTTCCGTGTCAAGGAGATTCATATCACGGGGTTCCGTGCAAGGCGATTCATATCAGGGTTCCGTGCAAGGCTGATCTATACGGGGTCCGTGCAAGGGATTCATATCACGGGGTTCCGTGCAAGGCGATTCATATCACGGGGTCCGTGCAAGGCGATTCATATCACGGGGTTCCGTGCAAGGGCGATTCATATCACGGGGTTCCGTGCAAAGGCGATTCATATCAGGGGGTCCGTGCAAGGCGATTCATATCACGGGGTTCCGTGCAAGGCGATTCATATCACGGGGTTCCGTGCAGGCGATTCATATCACGGGGTTCCGTGGCAAGGCGATTCACATCACGGGCTTCGGTGCAAGGCGATTCATATCACGGGGTTCCGTGACAAGGCGATTCATATCACGGGGTTTCCCTGCAAAGAAGCGCGATTCATATCACGGGGTTCCGTGCAAGGCGATTCACATCATGGTGTTCGGGGCAAGGCGATTCAACATCACGGGTTCCGTGCAAGGCGATTCATATAACGGGTTCGGTGCAAGGCGATTCATATCACGGGGTTTCGGTGCCAAGGCGATTCATATCATGGGTTCGGAATGAGAACGATTCCGCAGCTTGGCACCATTTGTCAGAAATGGAGTGGAGCTGCTTCTGGCCATCATGGCCGGGCCACGCAGTGGCCGGGCCACAATTAGAGCACCCGATTCGGGTGACGACACCGCTTTGGGTCGTCGCCCACCCCCGCACCACAGGGTCTATAAAAGGAAGGGTATGGGAGCCGCTGGTGTGTGTCGTTCCTGCTCGTCGTTCCTGTCCGTCGTTCCTGCCTGTCGTTCATGTCTTCATTCCTGTCGGCTGTACTGTCTGGCTTGGGATCGACAACCTACCCATTTGCCTGCTGGCTCCGCCATTATTTACCAATTTGCCTGCTGACTCAACCTTCTTCACCACCTTGCCCACTTGCTTCGGACTCCGCCTCTCTCCACCCATTGGCTTCTGACTCCACCAAAGTCCCTCCCTTAACGCCGGACGGTCGCGTCTCATTCTCTGGACCGACGCTAGTGACAAAGCAAGAGACAACGTGCCAGCTGTCAGGGAGGTATCACCAGCGAGATCCCCAAAACGTACTGATGGGCGCAGTCGGGCTATCGTGGCAAGTATTGAGAGACCGGGAGCCTATCTCCTCTCCATCGGTGTTGTGGTGTGTGTGTGTGTGTGTGTGTGTGTGTGTGTGTGTGTGTGTGTGTGTGTGTGTGTGTGTGTGTGTGTGTGTGTGTGTGTGGTGTGTGTGTGTGTGTGTGGTGTTGTTGTGTTGTGGCGCACCTCGTCTCGCTTAAGGTAAGATTGTACAGGAATTTCTAGAATAACTCTGCTCTGTGTTTGCTTTTGTAAGTTGCTTGTATATTGCTGCACCTCTCACATTTCTTCCTATCTCTGCTATAGACAACAATAAACAACATTCACTGTGCCACATATCTTTCCTCGCCTACCTGTAAATAATCCTTTTAGAAATGTTCCCAGCTCGTTTTTCATCTTTTCTTTCATTGATCCAGCATGTCCCGTATCCTAACTTAGCCGGGACTTTATTCCAAACGATCCCTTCCTTTTGGCCGGTACGTCCTTGGCAGTGTCGCTTCTGCTTGCATCTCTGATCGGTTCGGACAAGGCGTACCGAGGGTGTCCCCCGGTCATTAGATCACGTGATTAATTAGTGTAACCTGATTAACCCCAAGAGGAGGACCCTAGGTCACGTGTTGAGTTATTGGCGTTCACGGTCGGCTCGCGACCCGCCGCATCACAGAATTATCCATGTGCGATGGCATGCAATTCCGGGGAGTCGGTGGGAACTAAGATAGCTTCCCCTAGTGTATTCTTACACGACCCCGGGCCGCAACAATGCATATATATATATATATATATATATACATATTGTGATGAATCTCGTGCGGACAGCCGCTTTTTAGCCGAATCACGGCCGTACGCCCACCGGACGGACAATTCAGTAGCACTTTTCGGAACAATGCCGGAAAACCAGTCACGGGTGTGCTCCAAGCGCACACCAACGGCCTAGTCAATATTCTACCGCGCGGACAGGGTCAATCGCCGAATTGTCGATATACCTAATTATTCGCGCGGGCAGCCTACCGAGAAACCGTACCTCAGCGAGGTCTGCTTGGACACGAACCGCTTAAGCGGTTCGTTCGTTCTGGATAACGAGTGGGGTATTATCGCGAGACCTCGCTGGACCCGATTATTTTATCGGCTATCAAAAAGCCCGCTACTATTCCGAGGCAAGATAGCAGTTCAATTGGGGAAAGAGGACACAACGAACAGGTGACATTTAAACAAGCACATTTATTTTTTACAGTATACAATCAAGGAATGAATTGGTGGGAAAGGGACAAGACGCGAGCAAGACAACGCTACAACGTCTATTTATTATGTACAGTCACTTATACAGTTTCTACTTACGGACATGGCGCAACAACATTCACACAAAAGCAAAGAAAAGCCCCAGGACAGACGAGGGGCAGACTGGACCTCTTTGGGTCTTTATTGCACGGAGCCGTGTAGACCGCAGAGGCTCCGCGAGGCCGCGCAGGTTACCTTCCTCGCTGGCGGCGACCCACGACGCTCCCTCCCCACGGCAGCTAGCGTAACCACGGCTCGCCGCGGCCTGGTGGTACGGACCCCGGCCAGCAAGCCTGAAGGAACGAACGGGCTTCGCTCTTTTGGAGTTGATGCTCTCTTTAAGAACCGTTTGTCCCTCAGCGCATGCTCGGACGCTTCGAAGCCCGATCACCTCAGACCGTTCGGAGCTGGTTGACGAGCTCTCTCCGGCTCGCACAGAACACGCAGCTCCCGCGCGCACAGCAGGCTTAGTCGCGCTTGCGTCTCCTCCGCTCTTCTCAGTTTTCTCCACGACTGCAGGCTTCAGGCTCCCGACTTCCACGCGCGCGGCTCCTCGACCTCTCCAGACTGACACTCACCGACTGACTGACCGACTCACGACGCGAACTGGCGCTCCGCTCGCCCTTATATCGGTCCATGAGGCGAGATCTGACCTTCGATCCCTCACTCTTGACCTCCACTGACTCCGCCCCTTCGATCTTTTGATCCGAATTCTGAGGCGAGCTTGGAGCGAGCGGACGTGCGCGAGATCACCGACGAGCGCTGCCAACGGCTGAAGAGAAGGAAACCACCGCGTTTGTTTGCAGCGATGCCGTTCGATGCAGACTCGCCGTGGCTGGCGCCAAGATGGCGTCGTTTCGGAGATGAAGGTGAGGCGATGTTGTTCGTGTTGAGTATTGGGGGAGATGCGGTTTGGGAGATGGTGAGGAGATGTCGTTGTTGTGAAGGCGTTTTGGAGAGGGTGGTTAGTGGTTGGCGTAGTGGAGAAAGCGGCTGGTGGTTGCGTGGTGGAGAAGGTGGTCGGTGGTTGGAGAAGGTGGTTGGGTGGCGTGTGGTGAAGGTGGTTGGCATGGTGGAGAAGGTGGCTGGTGGGTGGCAAGGTGGTGGGGTTTGGTGGTGGTTGGTCAAAATAACGATAGCAAAAGAAAAAAGGCTAACTCAAAGATCACAGCCTGGTGACACGAATCATTCCCATTAGACAACGGTGGGGAATCTAACTGAACACGGACTTATCGGCATAACTGAACTAAGGACCTATATGGTGTTCTGCGAATTCCACAGCCATAACAATATATATAATATATATATATATATATATTATATAATATATATAAAC
>CM068954.1:1681256-1698944 GCA_035128595.1 Eptatretus atami
ACTTCCTCAAAAACTCAGACTAGTCTCTCTTTCTCACTTTTTCATATTTGCATTTATATTTAAAGCCTGACCTCGAAGAGGACTCATAGTCAGTGACTGAAGCCTTCAACAATAAATAAATAAAAAGTTAAAAAGAACCGCTATTAACCATTCTCTAAAAACAATAATTACCAATAAATTAAAAGTTAATTCACTTCCGTGGGAAGAGTTGGATATTTCTGCTCTTTTCACAGCAAAAGAGAAAGTTTTATGCAGGATATTTTAAACGTTTCACAACACTTCCAAGTGATGACATCACCATCACAACTCGCTGCCGTTACAACCGACAAGGCAGCTGTACAGAGCATGTCCAAGGAATAGATAGACCAAGGATATGGGTAATATGTACAAAGGACAACACAACATTGACAATATAAATATATGATTACAAAAACACCAATCACACACGGTCTTCAAAAAGATTCCCTCATGGTGCCAATCACAGGGTCGATCAATAAAAATATTCCATCACGGAGCCAATCACACGGTCGATCAATAAAAATATTCCACCATGGAGCCAATCACACAGGGTTGTTCCACAAAGGTTTACGTATCACGGAGCCAATCACAACAGGGTTGTTCAAAAAAAGGTTTTACATATCCATTGAGCCAATCACACAGGGTTTTCCAAAAAGGTTTACATGTCATTGAGCCAATCACACAAGTTGTTCAAAAAAGTTTACATATCATTGAGCCAATCACACTGCGTTGTTCCAAAAGTTTCAGCATCATGAGCAACCACACAGGGTTGTTCCAAAAAAGGTTTACATATCATTTGAGCACAATCACACAGGGTTTTCCCAAAAGGTTACAGTCATTGAGCCAATCACACAGAGTTGTTCAAAAAACGGTTTACATATCATTGACCAATCACACTGCGTTGTTCCAAAAGGTTTACGTATCATGAGCAAATCACACAGAGTTGTTCAAAAAAGGTTTACATATCATTGAGCCAATCACACAGGGTTGTTCAAAAAGGTTTATGTATCATGGAGCAAATCACACACGAGTTGTTCAAAAAAGCTTACGCATCATGAGCAAATCACACAGATTGTTAAAAAAGTTACAGTATCATTCACCAATCACACAGCGGTTGTTCAAAAAAGGTTTACATATCATAGAGCAAATCACACAGAGGTGTTTCAAAAAAGGTTTACATATCATTGAGCCAATAAAAACGGGTTGTTCAAAAAAGGTTACGTATTGTACGGCTGTGGAAATTCGCAATACACCATAAAGGTCCTTAGATCAGTTATGACGATAAGTAATTGTGTAGTTAGATTTCCCCACCGTTGTTTAGAGGTGAATTTCCGTTTAACAGGGCTGTGATCCTTTGAGTTAGCCGTTTTTCTTTCGCTATCGTTGTTTTGTGACCTGCAGAAAACGTCGAACGAAGGCCCGTGGAAGACCCTGCAGCAACACGCGATTTCCCGCCGTTTTGCGCCGCAAAGCTGCCTCGCAGAAGCGGCGAAGAGCTCGCTCGCAATTGGTGACACGGGGCATGAGCGGGTCGGAGTAGGGCACGCCCCCTTTCGAGAGGCTTCTCGAAACCCTCGAAGGAGGTGGAGCAGAGAACGGGTCGAGCCCGCGCTGCCGTAAGGGCGAGTAGCACCGCGCTCCATAAAGGACGAACAGTGCGGGCAGCGCCCTTTCTCTTTTGTCGCTCGGTCTGCTTGCTTGGAGTCTTTGTCGTCCGAGAGTTGCTGAGTCTTTTTCGTCTTGGCCCTCGTCTTTCGTCTTTGTCTTCCTGTCTGTCTTGTCTGCGCTCGGCTTGGCGAGCGGCCTGTCCAGGGAGCCAACGGGAGACCTGCAAGCGCCGTGTGTGGTGTGACCTGCGTCGTCCGAACGAGGAGTGCCGGAGAGGATTCCGCGCGGCCGAGAGAGGGTTCGTCGGGCCAGCGCGACCACGCTAACAGTCGTGGAGGACTCGACGCCACAGGGAGTAAGCCTCTACTTTCTTTTCGGGTTTTTGTATGGATGCTGTGGCGCCGTGTCCTGTAAGTAGAACTGTGTACGTGACTGTGCTTAATTAATAATTGTAGTCGGTAGTAGTACTTTCTTTGTCGCTATGTATTATTGCATGATTCTTGCTTGTGTTGTGTGTGCAATGATGTGCTTTTTAATAAAATGTCCTTGTGCGAAATGTATCCCGTGTTCGTCGTCTCTTTCCCCAATGAAAGTGCCACTCTGAATCGCGGAATAAATTAGTAGTGTGGTTTTGAACACCCAGTAAAGAAGAGAATCTGATCCGTCTGAGGTTCGGTGCGGATAACTACCTGCTCGTTATCATCTGAGCACGGAAGCGGTACCTGCTAAGAGTCTAGGTTTGTGACCATCGGCCCGACGCTGTACGGCATGGTACGATTCCGGTCCGGTTCTGACTACTCGCACCAGGTACTTTAGGTAGGTCGAATTTGCGAGCAGCAACCCTATCGCTGTCTGCGTGGGCAATTGGCACGATCGAGTTGGTGGAGGTTAACCCCCAACCCGTGACTGGCTCCTGTCTGGGTAGTTTCCAAGGTAGTGGTTCACGAGCCTGAATATTGTCTTCCGATTTCGCGGATGGCGACGCCCGCGTTTGCAATTGCGAGTTAACACAACGTCTAGCTCGCACGCCTGGCGGAGCACCAGTAATTCGAAACACTGTTGTCCGTGGATTGGGTTCAATGCCATCCGCTGCCAACGCAATTCGTAACACTGGTGTAACAATGATGTGTGGGATTCGAATCCACCTCGTTCTACCAACTAATCTATTCACGGAACCCGGATTCAGGGATGAAGGTGAAGCAACCCGCTCCGTCCCCAATTCGACAGCGATTAAAATTATATATTCCTACGCGGATAAGATGGATGTTTCAAGGGCGAGTTGTGGGTCGTGCCGTGGATTAGGATGTGTTAGTTATGTAGATCCATGGCCGGGTATTGTGTCTGTTGTAATTTTAATGCAATGGTGGTTGCTTCAACCCCATTTTTCGCTATATGTACGGACTTTGCGCCGGCAAAAACGGAAGTCGCATAAGCAGGCACTGATCCTACCTCAGGCGCACCGTGAGCGAGCGCGTATTTTTTGGCGCAGACGAACGGCGAGCGACGATAAGACGGACGAGTGCTAGCGTCTCAACAACTGTATTTCAAAGCCACGAGTGGGCATTGCGACGGACATTGGCGGGCTTCCGGAAACAATGGGAAGATAAACAGAGGAGCCCGGACTCGAAGAGCAAAAATAAGGAGACACGATTTGGCAATTAAAAAGATAGAGGTAACATTCTGGAGGAGAAGGTGAAGAAGAGGCCAAATAACGAAAAGAAAGCCACTAGAAGAGAAGGTAAAAGAAGAAACGGAAGATAAAAAAAACAAATTGAAAAAAGCAAAGGATTTGAAGTAATGATGAGATGAGCAGAGGAAGGGAATGAGATGTGGCAAGAAAAGGAATGAAGAGATGAGGAAAAATCGTGGAAAAAGTTTGAGTACTGGAACCACGAACCAAAGAGAAGAAAATTACAAAACGACTGAGGATATTAAGAGGAAAGAAAGAGAAATGGAGAAAAATCGTAAAGTAACTCATCACTTGATGCAAAATGCACAACTTTCAGAAGCAATAGCAATACGGATTTTCTTCACTTTTTCATATTTGCAGTTTATATTTAAAGCCTGACCTCGAAGAGGACTCATAGTCAGTGACTGAAGCCTTCAACAATAAATAAATAAAAAGTTAAAAAAGAACCGCTATTAACCATTCTCTAAAAACAATAATTACCAATAAATTAAAATGTAATTCATTCCGTGGGAAGAGTTTGGAGATTTCTGCTCTTTTCACAGCAAAAGAGTGAAAGTTTTATGCAGGATATTTAAACGTTTCACAACACTTCCAAGTGATGACATCACCATCACAACTCGCTGCTCGTTACAACCGACAAGGGCAGCTGTACAGAGCATGTCCAAGGAATAGTATAAGACCAAGGATAGGGTAATATGTACAAAGGACAACACAACATTGACAATAAAATTAATGATTTACAAAAACACCAATCACACACGGTCATTCAAAAAAGATTCCCTCATGGTGCCAATCACAGGGTCGATCAATAAAAATATTCCATCACGGAGCCAATCACACGGTCGATCAATAAAAATATTCCACCATGGAGCCAATCACACAGGGTTGTTCACAAAAGGTTTACGTATCACGGAGCCAATCACACAGGGTTGTTCAAAAAAGGTTTACATATCATTGAGCCAATCACACAGGGTTGTTCCAAAAAGGTTTGATTGCTTCCATGATACGTAAACTTTTGAACAACGCAGTGTGATTGCGCTCAATGATATGTAAACGTTTTTTTGAACAACTCTGTGTGATTGGCTCAATGACATGTAACTTTTGAACAACCTGATGTGATTGGCTCAATGATATGTACAACCTTTTTTGGAACAACCCTGTGTGGGTTTGCTCCCATGATACGTAAACCTTTTGAACAACGCAGTGTGATTGGCTCAATGATATGTAAACCTTTTTGAACACTCTGTGTGATTGGCCTCAATGACATGTAAACCTTTTTGGAACAACCCTGTGTGATTGGCTCAATTGATATGTAAACCTTTTTTGAAACAACCCTGTGTGATTGGCCTCCGTGATACGTAAACCTTTTGTGAACAACCCTGTGTGATTGGCTCCATGGTGGAATATTTTTATTGATCGACCGTGTGATTGGCTCCGTGATGGAATATTTTTATTGATCGACCCTGTGATTGGCACCATGAGGGAATCTTTTTTGAATGACCGTGTGTGATTGGTGTTTTTGTAATCATTAATTTTATTGTCAATGTTGTGTTGTCCTTTGTACATATTACCCTATCCTTGGTCTTATACTATCCTTGACATGCTCTGTACAGCTGCCCTTGTCGGTTGTAACGAGCAGCGAGTTGTGATGGTGATGTCATCACTTGGAAGTGTTGTGAAACGTTTAAATATCCTGCATAAAACTTTCACTCTTTTGCTGTGAAAAGAGCGAAATCTCCAAACTCTTCCCACGGAATGAATTACTTTTAATTTATTGGTAATATTGTTTTTTAGAGAATGGTTAATAGCGGTTCTTTTTTAATTTTTATTTATTTATTGTGTGAAGGCTTCAGTCACTGACTATGAGTCCTCTTCGAGGTCAGGCTTTAAATATAACTGCAAATTGAAAAAGTGAAGAAAGAGAGACTAGTCTGAGTTTTTGAGAAGTAAAAAAAAAAAAAAAAAATCTGCTTTTTGAAAAGGGGAAGGTCATAAGTTTTTGAAAGACATGAGAAGGTAGAGTTCCAGAGTTTGGCAGTGGAGGGAAAGAAACAAACATAACGGCCCACCCTTGAGTTGATGATGGCCACACAATAATCATGTGATGTAGTGCTTGTCGGTATTTTGTGGTCTCACTAATGGTGGAGGCACCAAGCAGCAAGTTTCTCGGGAGCAGAAACTGAAGTAATATCCATGGATAAGAGAGAGAGCCAACTTTGCTGCGTAATAAGAACAGCTGTTGAATTTTGAAGTCAGATTGCGGAGGTCAGGTCGGGTATGGAAGCATGCGCTAGAGCAGCGCATCGCTGCGTCCACTTTCCACCTGCGCTCCAGGGACCTCCGTCTGGCCATCTCCAGGCAGACTGCTGGCCCTCCCCATCTCCTTGAGATGCTGATCAACCTGCTGCAACCGTGAGGCACGTGGTCAGCCCATTGGCCTCCTCCACTCACGAGGCTCCTCGCTGAGAGAATCTGGTGAGGAGGATCAGCGTCAGGAAAACGAGCCACATGTCCATACAGCCGCAGCTTATGCTTACGGACTATGCAGGTAACAAATCTCATTTGAGTCTTCTCTCAGCAACGCTCGTTGGACACAAGTCCGACTCGCGATCGCCAAGGATTCTCCGAAGAGACTGGTGCCAAAGAATTAAGTCTCTATCTCAGATCCTGGGAGATTCCAAGTCTCACATCTGTAGAGCAAGACTGGAAGCACCAAGGACTTGAAGACAAGGACTTTGGTCCTCCTACACATGTACTGGCAGCGCCACACCCCATGATCCAGTGAATTCATGACCCCCCAGGCCAGACCAGATGTCTATTGACCTGGCTCACAGCCAGCAGAGACATGAATATCACTGCAAGGTAAGTTAATCTCTCTGTGACCTCAACATCCTCAACACAAACAGGTACAGACAGGATAGCAGCATCCAAGATGTCATTGAAAGCCTGGATCTTAGTTTTGACCCAGGAACCCCGTAATCCCAGCGGCTCCGACTCCTCATTCAGTACTCAGGCCCCCAAAAGGATATCCACAGTCACTGCAAAGATGACTGCATCATCTGTGAAATCAAGGTCGAGATCTTGACATTCCCAAACGATGCACCGCAGCTTGATCTCTCCGACATCCTCCTAGAATCCAGTCATACAAGTGCTGAAAGGTGTGGGGGCAGTACACACCCTGACGACTCCAGTAACAACTGGAAATAAGTCAGAGATGGTACCACCACATTTCACAGCAATCTCAGTACCAGAGTATAGTTCAGACATCAGATCGATCAGTTTTGGTGGCACCCCGGAAGACCAAGATCCTCCAGAGGGCATCCCGATTCACTGAATCGAACGCTTTACAGAGATCAACATAGGCTGCAAGCAGCCCTTGCCGAAACTCTCGTCTGGGTTTGGTGAGGACCTAAAGAGCAAGGATACGGTCAATCGTTGACCTCTTTGGTGTAAAGCCTGACTGCTCTGGACGCTGGTGCTCAAGCAGATGGTGGTGGACCCTATCAAATGTTAATCCGAGACAAAGACCTTGCCTGGCACTGAGAGCAGCGTCACCCCTTGGTAGTTGTTGCAGTCCTGGCGATCCCCTTTTCTTTCCAGAGAGGGATAACAAGGCCCCTCTTCCAGGCAGAACACAGAACTGCATGCAATGAACACGAGTGCGCGTTTCCCCAGCCTTGAGAAGTTCAGCTGGATGCCACAGATCCCTGGAGCTTTACCCCATTCAACCGGTTCACCCCAGCCTGTGTTTCTACAATGAAGGTGGACCACAGTTGATTGGAGGGTCAGCAATAGGGATAGTAACACCCCTGACGTCCAACTCAACAGTTGGTGGATCAGCCTAGTACAACCGCTCAAAGTAACCGCGCCAGCGGGCCTTAATTTCGGACTCCTCTCAAGACCAACCACATCTGCTCTAACTGCAGTACACCGAGGGACGGGCCTTGGAAGAATGAGCAATGCGCGAATTCTCCCTGTCAGCCAGGATGAGAATCACTTGATTGGGAGAGTTGATATAGTCGTCGGATTACTTTGGATTCAATTATTTCCAGTTGGTTTGTGAAGCTCGAGCCCCCTAGATGGGAAGAGCAGGTTCTCTTTCCAAGGTCAAATATAGTTGGAGCAACTGTTAAGAGGAGAATAATCTTCAAACATCTGACATGACTCGTAGTTTCTTTGAGGCAGACTTAGCTATTTGCGTAATGTGTGGATTCAGGATATATTTGATATTGGAGTAATACCTCGTAGGTTTATTGCATCACATGGTGTAATTTTGGAGCTTTTAAAGGAGATTGGGGAGTTAAGAGGAGTTTGACGAGAGATGGGAAGAAATTTAATTTTGGAAGGATTACACTTAACTTGATTTTATTTACCCTGCTAGTCGTCTTCTCCAAATCAGAATTTAAAGAGGTTGCTGTGATGACACGATGTGTAGATCTATAGCGTGAGGGAAGATGGGGTAGATGGGAAAGACATGGAGGAATGTAATGTTGAATCATCATCATATGAGTGCATTTGGTTATTTGTGGAAGAAAGAAGGTCTTGATAAAAAGAAGGAAGAGTTGGAGACAGAAAGTATTACCCTGAGGTACACCGCTGTTGATAGGGATTGGGGGGGGGGGGTGAGATGTTGAACCATCAACAATTACGGAGATTAAGCTGTCAGAGAGAATGCTCGATATGAGAGAGCAGAGTCAAGGAGGAAAGCCGAAGAAGGGAAGCTTGGATATCAACACCCGAATGCCAAACTCTGTCAAAAGCTTTTGAGATATCAAGGCCTACAATAAAAGATTCCCCAAAGTCTCTCAAAAGAAGAGGCCCAGTCATTCATAATGTAAGAAAGAATATCACCTGTAGATCTTGCTTGTGAAAGCCGTTTGGTGGTCAGATAGAAGACTGTGAGATTCAAGATGCTTGAGAAAATGGGAAATTAAGAAAACATTCAAAGACTTTGGAAACAGTAGAAGTCAGAGCAATGGGACGGTAGTTAGAAGGGTTTGAACGATCACCCTTCTTTAAAGTAGGTTGTACTCGGGCCTGTTTCCAGGTAAGAGGAAAAGTTTTGGATTTTTTGAACAAAAGCAAAAACAAACGAGCAAGCACGGGTGCAAGTTCTGAAGCCCATTCCTTCAAGATATTGGGAGGATTGCCATCTTGCCCGTAGGCCTTGCTTATGTCCAGAGAGAGGAGTATTTTTTTTGACTGATGAAGAGATTATAGGGAGGACATAGGATTGGTGAGGGAAGCATCAGAGGGAGATGGAATGTTAGTCATCCAGTGTGGAGTGAGAGAGGAAAAGAGAACCAAAAAGAGTTGCTTTATCAGTCGGAGAGACGACGGTAGTATCATCGAATGGAAAAGCGAAGGAAAAGGTAGAGCGACAGAAGTTGTTGGAGATGCTTTTAGCGAAGGACTAGAAAGATCTAGTCGTGGAAGAAGATGAGCGATTGTCACATTTGTTTTGGATAAAGGGGTACTTTGCCTTATGAATAACATGTTTGCAATGATTTCAGGCAGATAGGAAAGCTGAATGTGAGTCAGAGGAAGAAGAGGTTTTTCCATGGCCGCAGAGTAGTAATTATTGAACCAAGAATTGGTAAGAGAGATACACTAGCAAGAGAAGTGCATACAAGCCTCCATTCCTGCAACGTTACTTCAGCTGTATGTTCAGAGAAATAGGGGCCTCGCTGAGGAGAGGCAGTAATCTTCCCAGGGATTGTCATAAAATAAGTCTCGTAAACCAGTCCAGTCAGCAACAAGATTGAAAAGCGGCACTGGCGTTTAGTCGGAGCATTCGGAGGAGAAGGGGTGGTGGTAAGTGAAGTGATGTTTCAAGATTGGTGGTCGGAAGAACCAATTGGAGGTGGAATTGTGTGGATGTTGGTGGAGATGGCAATGTTTGGATGATGAGGGATTAATTTTTTGTGAGAGCACATTGATTGAGGATTTTACGTGTTACGCTGGCTGATGGATAAGGGGGAGGTGTGTTGCATGTTTTGCAACTGACAACCATTGGTCAAGATATTTGAAATAATTTGTGATGAAATGAGAATATTTTTTGTTCCAAACTTGTGTTTTGAAATCCCTTTGATGCTTTGTGTTTTGAGGGAGTTGGGAATGACAAAAAAATCACGTGATTAGCGGGGAACCAGGCCAAGCAGGATGGTAAATTACATCAGAACATTTGTACACTTTCATTGGTGATCTCTCCAAGTCTATTTCCACTACAATTTGGAATACTTGCTATTCACATCCGCTGTGTTTCTGTTTGCCTTCTATTTCCGCATACAATATGTCCGAAGGTGGTGTCAGTCAGCCAGCAACTACAGAGATCCCATCTCCAGCAATGGCGATCCGAGGCAGATCGGACATGATAAGGCTTTGGAGCAGGTGATGCTTTGCCCACTTTTCTTCACACCAGTTACCATTGGATTGCCTTGCCTGCTTTCTTTGAATAACAAACTTGTAAGAAAGAGGGTTTCTCATGATTTGTCTTTTATCAGGATCACCATTTGCAGGCAAGAAAGTAAAGGAGCTTGTGATTTTTTGATAACTTGAAGAAATCACTTCCTCCTGTCGATGGGCTGAGCATGTTTCCCAAAATGTTGAACGCGTCGTGTGTTTAATATGCACAGCACAGACATTTGCATTGTACTTGGTTTGTCAAGGCTCTTGTGTGTACATCCAACATACTTACTAAATAATGATTGATAGAACATCTTTCACATGACAAATTGTTGGGGATCCATGACATCTGTTATATCCTCCATCACCCAGTGAGCAGAAAAGCCCTGAGACACGAGCGTCCAACGGTGTAATCGATTAATTCGTCGAAGCTGATGACAGGTCATGACAGGGCGGCTTTTAGAAACCTGACAAACCGATTGCGTTTTTCAGGTATCAAGGAGCATCCATATGTGAGGAAGAAATTAAAAAGTTCAGGCATAAAGGAATGAAAGCCTGGAATTAATTACGTTAAAATGAGAACTTTTTTCCACCTTTATTGCACATCGTAACCCTCAACTTCCCAAGTGAAAAAACAAATTCTATAAAATTTCAGGAAATTGATTAGGACCGTGCGGATATCATTAACCATGGTTAATGATGCGGTAGTTAAGCTCATCTTTGAACTGCGACCGAGGTGGCGAGCATAGTACAAGATGAACATGGCCTGCGTTTGGTGTACAGGTCAGAAGACTGAAGCCATACCCTCGGGCAAGTCATCTTTCGAGGCTGCAATTGACCGTCTTGAATTGGTTTGTGTAGGTGAGGTCTTGGATCAACACGATTTGCTTCACAGCAGTATAATTACATTGACAACATGCATGATATAGTGTTGGTTGGCCACGGCTGAACAGCTCTGTGACCGAGCTTGATTGTAACCTTGGTTAGCCAATAGTCCATGTGTATTGAGATGCTCTTTCACTGTTTGTTCACCAAGCGTCACTACTTCGGGATGGCTATCGTATTTAATTGCCTTTGATCAAGTCGTGCCAATGATGATGTCACGTGTGGAACCTTGCGAAAATCCTGAAACAATTGTGTGGAAACAACACTCGGACATTCCTCTCGTGGTAAGCACATTGACAGGAGTTGTGCTGTCCTAGCACCTCTTGTCCACGTTCCGTGTACACGTTTACCCACTGTCGTCCTCCATGACCACTCGACGTTCATTTTATCGCGTCAGGTTTCGTGTTCGTAGTCTATCGTCATGAAAGATTGGAACATCCAAGTCAACACCAAGTATTCATAACATGTAGAAAGTATGATAAGCCATTGGACTTTGGCTTGTGTACTACTATTGCGGTGGATGGCAATCGTGCTGAATTTAAAGAGGAAAAAACCCCATAAATCTGGCTCTCATCTCATGGTTAGAAATTGGTGAAAGTAAACCCTATGTGTTGGAGGGATCACCTGATGTAAGACTCCTCTTCTTTGAGCCATCTAGCCTGGGTTTTAATCCTGAACCAGCTGTAAAGATGTCATCTTGGTGTTTCGCTGCAGGGTGAGTCGATGTTTGTAACCATCCTCAGATGGATATTGAAACTTGAGGACTGTCTGTCTGTCTGACTACTTTGGACGTCGGTGGAAGCTAAAGATCCCAACGGTGCCTTTCATGAAGAGTAGGCAAGTTCTCGCCAGCACCCTGAAGAAGTTTACAATTCCATGCAGTGATAAATCAGGGCTTGGCCAGCTGCTTGCACAAAGACTTGGCCCAGAAATCCACCCCCTCCTCCCCAGGGCTGACCCCACAAGAAGGTTTGATTAATTGTCCTGTCGAGAGAGCCCCGTATTCCACTTTCTATGATTGAAATTTGTTTGAGTCCACTATTTAGAATGACAGGATGCCATTGGCTCAGGAAGTCCTCGCCATCAGACCTGTTGCTTCACTTCACTGGAATACCAATGCTATGGCGGAAGAGCAAAAAAGGATCCTGGAGTATCCTGCCCTCAGTGCTGGATGACCAAATGTTGCAAGCTGGCGTTTTAAGTTTTGACACGTGTGCCCATGCACCTGCACACAAACCGACATTGCTCTTTTCTTTTCTTTTTGCCATACACAAACCTTCCCGGAGTTCTTGAATCCCTGCATCGTTGGATTCATTGAAATCTGTTTGATCCGTTATAAGTTTAACACGACACAGACAGACAAAGAGACGTGCGAGGTTCCTTTTATAATATTAGGATAAACCCTTTATGTTTGGACTGTCTCGCTCTACAGCTGCGCTGCTATGAGCAGGCGCACAATGTGTACTGCGACCCTTGCGCAAGCTAATGACCTTTCACTGAAGCAATCCTTGATTTCTTTGTTAACCACTCGTCGTGGAATTCCAGTGAAAATGGAAACCGCTGCTTGTTTTTTAAAGAACTTTTTATCCATGTCTTGTCATGTCATGGTAAACATTTCCTGGCCAACAAACACATTTGCTCGTCGCACAATTGGAGATTAATATAATATATATATATATATATATTATATATATATATATATATATATATATATTATATATATAATATATATATGAATACAATTGTGGTAAAACCAGACAATGGATTCGTTATTTTGTCGGATGCTGATCTGAATGAGGCTTTGCTTTCAAGTTTGTTAATCTCATTTAATTGTCTCGTTTTTCATGATGAGATCTTTGTTGGAGATAAAAAAAAAAAGATATAAAATGGGGTTTATGGACAAATGAGGTTTTATTAACTCTTTCAAACACCTTTTTAAAATAGAAATGCCAATGAGTACATCGCCATTGTGGGTTGTCATTCCCAGCACCGAGCACACATGGTCACTTGGTCGAGTAATTTCCAGGAAGCGAATGGGTTTCTGGAGGGACTTCCAGTCTGACCAAGTTTGCGGTCACTAGTCACCTTTTGTGCCATCCGAACACGTGTATCGCCGTCGGTCGTCACGACTCGATTGCTCAAACGGAGTGGAGGAAGAGATAATGGTGTGGAGGAGTGTGCAGTTTGTGGTTGAATGGGTGTGGTTATGCTGATTTATCTTGATGTTGATGTGAAAGTGGTTTGGGGTCAGCGGTGGCTTGTTTTAGTTTATCTTGATGTTGATGTGGAAGTGGTTTTGGGGCAGTTTTGTGTGGGAACTTTTTTTTATGGTTGTGTAGTCTCGATTTTGACTCTGCTCATTGGTGCACTCCATTTTTATGGCTCGTTTTATCAAATGAATCAATTTAAATAAAACACTCATGGAAGTTGAATCCATGACATTCCAGTCTGGTTTCTAACACACTAGGATGTTATCACATTTTCTTTTTGACACACAGTAAAGTGTTGGTGCTTATAAGATGCAGATATAAATATATCCAAACTTTGGTTGAAATATTTCTGATCTGCATAAAGCTTTTTTCCATGATGAAAATAACAACAATCGAATATGAATCGTAATGTTAATAATGCATTGCGTCCTTGTGGAAGCTCGGTGCCCGAGCTCATGCATGCGAACTAATAATTCGCTCGAGGAAGGGAAAATCAACTCGAGATGACATGGATGGATAAGCAGGCAAAATTTGAATGGACAAGTGATAAATGAATCCTAATGATCCAGAAGCACTCGGCCGTTCCCAAACGGAATTGGCATCGAGCTCAACATTCCCTTCAAAGGATGCAAGTCTTCCTCCGACGAGACAATGGCAACTCGTACCGATGGTAACGGTACTTCGCCTCCAAGGTTATTTTTCAATTGATAGACGGTCACTGAACATTATTCGCTCAACTGGACTGCAGTCAGGTGAGCTTGTGCAATCGAGCAGTTTCCGTATGGTGAGAGAGTCAGTGAGTCCGTCAAACTTCATTATCGTTTGAACTACCACGCGATTTTGATGAAACTTTGACCACGACCTTTATCACCCATAGATGTACCAAAGTTTATTCAAGGCATTTTTAAAAAATCAGGGTCTAAGGGGGTCTGCGTGCAGCTTGAGTGACCGTTGCTGCTTGATCTAGGCTGAGTTTCGGACGTTGCTGTCCCATTTTTCTTTGTTTGTTCTTTGAAATAAATAAAATAATAACAAAATATTTGGTGGCTCCCTTCGAGTGGAAAACCTGCTTTAAACGGATTTCACCACGAGCTAAAACTGTGCCCTTTGATGTGGTGTTGAGGCGGGAGGCTTCGATTAAATATTGAGATCGACTGCATGCACACGCTTAACATGTACGCATCACCGCGGTGAGCTAGTCTGCCCCACACGGCATTGGAGGCGCCACGTCACCTTTGTATTACTGAAACTACATAAGGCAGGTGTCGACGTAGCACGATGTTGACACTTGCACGAGTTTGGAACTTCAAAGCTCATTCGCTCATGCATTCGTATCTTGTTCAGTTAACAAGGTAATCACAGCAAATTTGGGGTCATGGGAATGCAACACTGGCAAGGATAAATGAGAGGTATTTGGGTTCCCTTTAATGGCTGTTGAATTGTGGAAACTTTTATCAGTCAATCAATGGAGCCACATTGGTGTTGTGGAGGGATGGCAAGGGAGAGAAGTGTGCGTGAGCATGCACGTACAGTGACCTCCAAAAGTATTCACCCCCTTTCAATAAAGCCACATTTAATAGATTATGGTTGATGCAGAAAACAGGTTTTTCCAAATGAACTTCTTCATGAGTAACTCGAAGAGATTAAACTTAAACCACTGTTATAGTTGAAGGAGGTTCCATGTCAGGAATACCTGTAAAAGATTGTGGAAGAAAATAATTATATTAATGTACTCTAAATTGTGATCGTTGCTGGTGTTTTATAAATTTAATTTTTATTGCTATAAGTCGAATTGCTGTCAGTGATGCTTCCCTTTAGCCAAGAGTCTTTTTGCCCTAAATGTTGATAAAAGGATTGTCTTGCTATGGAAAAAAAGTGACCTTTCTGATAAACGACTTGTAATTCATAACAAAGTTGGTTTATCAGAAAAGGGGGGGGGGGGTCACTTTGCAGGCCACTATAGTATACATCCATGGTATTTTTCTCAGCCCCAAATTACACACGCACGCACACACACACCTATATACATACACCACACACTGGTGAGAAGAAAAAGGAGAGGAGATTTCGGCTCCCGTCTCACATACCCTTGCACTCGATGCCCGATTATCTGCGGCCACCAGTACGTATTTGGGGATGCTCTGCTGGGTGAATACCTCCCTGACAGCTGGGCACGTTGTCTCTTGCTTTGTGCAGCTAGTGTCGGGGGGGGGGGGAATACCTTTGCAGGGCCATCTATAATAACAACATGTAATTTGGGGCTTGGGATCCCAGGATCCTGAGTTTCAATCTTCCCTTGGCTGTTGAATTAATACCCAGGTGGGGTTGACTCTGCTGTCATCCTTCGAGGTCGACCAAATGAAGTGGCCATCTTTCTGGTATCCTGTGTTCGGAGTGGCAAGCCGTCCAGTGATTGTACCCAATAGCCAGGAGACTGCTTAGGGCAGCCCCAACACTCTGCACAGTATGATCCCAATGGATGTATATATATTATATATATATATATATATATATTATATATGTATATATATCTTGTTATGGCTGTGGAAATTCGCGAACAACTCATATAGGGTCTTAGTTCATTATGCGATAATTCCGTGTTCAGTTAGATTTCCCACCGTTGTCTTAATGGGAATGATTTCGTTCACCAGGGCTGTGGATCTTGAAGTTAGCCTTTTTTCTTCGTTTTGCTATCGTTATTTTGACCACACCACCAGCCACCACAGCACCCTTCTCTTGCCCACGCCAACCACCAACCGCCTTCTCAACCATGCCAACCACCTTCACCACAACGCCACCACCAACCACTTCTCCAAACCACGCGACCACCCTTCTCCCACCAGCAACCACCAGCCGCTTCTCGACTACGGCCAACCATAACCACCTTCCAAAAAACGCCTTCACAACAACGAATTCTCCTCACCATCTCCCAAACCGCATCTCCTCAATACTCAACACGACAACATCGCCTCACCTTCATCTCCGAAACGACGCCATCTCTTGGCGCCAGCCCACGGCGAGTCTGCATCGAACGGCATCGCTCAACAAAGCGGGTGGTTTCCTTTCCCTTCAGGTTGGTGATCTCGGCCACGGTACCGCTCGGGCCGCGCGAGTCGGTGATCTCGCGCACCGTCCGCTCGCTCCAAGCGTCGCCTCAGATTTCGGATTCAAAGATCGAGGGCGACGTCAGTGGAGGTCAGAGGTGAGGTGATCGAAGTCAGATCTCGCTCTGGACCCGATATAAGGGGAGCGGGCAGCGCCAGTTCGCGTCGGGTCGGTCAGTCAGTCGGTGGAGTGTCAGTCTGGAGAGGTCGAGGAGCCGCGCGGTGGAAGTCAGGGACCTGAAGCTGCAGTCAAGTGGAAAACTGAGAAGAGCGGAGGAGCGCAAGCGCGACTAAGCCTGCTGTGTCCGCGCGGAGCTGCGTGGTTCGTGTTTGCGAGCCGGAGAGGCTCGTCAACCACTCCGAAACGGTCTAGGTGCATCGGGCCTTCGAACGGTCCGAGGCATCGCTGAGGGTACGACGGTGTTTCTTAAAGAGAGCATCAACTCCAAAGAGCGAAGGCCCGTTTGTTCCTCTCCAGGCGTTTCTGCCGGGGTCCGTCACCACCAGGCCGCTGGCCGAGCCGTGGTTACGCTAGCTGCGTGGAGGGAGCGTCGTGGGTCGCCCAGCGAGGAAGGGTAAGCCTGCGCGGCTGCCGCGGGAGGCCTCTTGCGGTCTACACTGGCTCGTGCAATAAAGACCCAAAAGAGGTCCAGTCTGCCCCCGATCCTGGTCCTGGGCCTTTTCTTTGCTTTTGTGTGAATGTTTGGCGCCATGGTCCGTAAGTAGAAACTGTATAGTGATGGTACAAATAAATAGATGGTTGTAGCGCATTTGTCTTGCTCGCGTCTTGTCCCTTCGCACCAATCTTCCTTGATTGTATACGTGTAAAAATAAATGTGCTTGTTTTAAATGTCACCTGTTCGTTGTGTCCCTTTTCCCATTGAACTGCTATCTTTGCCTTCGGAATAGTAGCGGGCTTTTTGATAGCGATAATATCGGTGCCAGCGACGGGTCTCGCGATAATACCCCATCGTTATCCGCATGAACGGAACGAACGCTAAGCGGTTCGTGTTCCAGCAGACCTCGGCTGAGGTACGTGTTTCCTCGGTAGGCTGCCCGCGCGAATAATTAGGTATATCGACAATTCGGCGAATTGACCCTGTCGCTGCGCGGGTAGAATATTGACTAGGCCGTGGTGTGGCGCTTTGGAGCACACCCACGTACTGGTTTTTCGGCATTGTTCCGAAAAGTCGCTTGTACTGAATTGTCCGTCCGGTGGGCGTTACGGCCGTGATTCGGCTAAAAAGCGGCTGTCCGCACGAGATTCATCCACAATATGTATATATATATATATATAATTTATGCATTTGTTGCGGCCCGGGGGGGTCGTGTAAGATATACACTAGGGGGGAAGTATCTTAGGTCTCCCACCGGACTCCCCGGAATTGCATGCCATCGCACATGGGATAATTCTGTGATGCGGCGGGTGCGAGCCGACCGTGACGCCATAACCAACCAGTGACTAGGGTCCTCCTTCTTGGGGTAATCAGGTTACGCTTTTAATCACGTGATCTAGAGCCGGGGACACGCCCTCGGTACGGCCTTGTCCGAACCGGCATCAGATGGCACGCAGAGCGAACACTGCCAAGGACGTTACCGGCCAAAGGGAAGGATCGTTGGAATAAAGTCGGCGTTAAGTTTTAGGATACCGGCCATGCTGGATCCATGAAAGAAAAGATGAAACGAGCTGGGAACATTTCTACAAGGATTTATTACAGGTAGGCGAGGAAAGATATGTGCACAAGTGAATGTTGTTTATTGTTGTCTA
>CM068954.1:1750450-1768462 GCA_035128595.1 Eptatretus atami
TGAACCGGTTGAAATGGGGTAAAGCTCCAGGGATCTGTGGCATTCGTGCTGAACTTCTCAAGGCTGGTGGAAATGCTGTACTCGTGTCATTGTATGCAGTTCTGTGGTCTGCCTGGAACACAAGCATCATCCCAACTGACTGGAAGAGCACCTTGTTGTCCCTCTCTGGAAAGGGAAGGGTGATCACCAGGACTGCAACAACTACTGAGAGGTGACGCTGCTCTCACTGCCGGGCAAGGTTTTTGCTCTGATAATTCTTGATAGGGTTCGCCACTATCTGCTTGAGCAGCAGCGTCCAAAGCAGTCAGGCTTTACATCACAGAAGTCAAGATTGACCATATCCTTGCTCTTCGGGTCCTTGCCGAATGCAGACGAGAGTTTTGGCAGGAGCTGCTTGCAGCCTATATTGATCTCTGTAAAGCGTTCGATTCAGTGAATCGGGATGCCCTCTGGAGCGATTCTTGGTCTTCGTGGGGTGTCACGAAAACTGATACAATCTGATGTCTGAACTCTACTCTGGTCTGAGAGTGCTGTGAGATGTGTGATACAATCTCCGACTTATGTCCAATTGTTTTACTGAGTTCGTCAGGGGTGGTGTACTTGCCCCACACTTTTCAGCACTTGCATGGACTGGATTCTGGGGAAGAATGTCAGAGAGATCAAGCTGGGTGGGCATCGTTTGGGAATGTCAAGATCTCTGACATTGATTTCAACAAATGAATGGCAGTCATCTTTGTGGAGACTAGATATCCTTTTGGGGCCTCGAGTGCTAAATGAAGAGTCGGAGCACTGGATTACGGGTTTTTCCGTGGGTCAAAACTAACTCACACAACAATCCCCACTTTATCACCAGCGAGCTGGTACCGAACCCCTCTCTTTCGGAAGGTGGGACCAACCCCCCATCCTTTGCGTACCAGACAGGCACAGTGAGCCGAGTACCGAACTCGCTCAAGGTACGGCGAAGACTCGAACTCCCCGCTGCAGAGATCCTGGATCTCTGTTCAGCCTGCAACTTAAAGCGGTCTCGAACGCAGCGGAACTCTTACCGCAGCGGACCCCTCCAGCCTATCAATAAAATTCTTACACTGTACGTCTACCGCTAAGAAAGGCCGCCGCCGGAAAGGCAACGCGCTCCCGTACATGCTCAAGCATGCCTCCCTCCAGGACCATGGACTGCCTCCAGGGATTTTAGTACATCCGAGTCAACGGCACCAATTGTTGTGAAATTTTTGTTAGTTACTGTTTTAACCGACATCGATTAAATCCCTGTACTCAAATGAACACCACACAATCTAATTCACTGTCCACACGAAAGTACATTACATCAATAATTCTTATTAACAAGTACTATGGAGTCCAAGCCACGAGATGTAAACATCTAAAAACTGATTGCACTAAACTAAGATACATTTCCTGGCATTTTATGTCTTAGCAGGGGTGGAGGGCTGATAAGCATTGAGCAAAAGAACTCCAACATTGACGATACTGTCACTAGGTGAAAGCGAATGAACATAATCATGGCAAAGTTGGCAGCGTATCAACGAGGTCACCTTGTTCTAAAGACATTCCTTTAAACAATTTAGGTCAAAAGACTCCTTGGGTAAGGGAAGGCATAACGACGCCATTCGATTCTAGCCTAATATAAATTTATAAAGCACAGCAACCATACAGAAAGAGAGTACATTAATATAATTTATTTCTTCCACAAGTGCGGTGCCACCAAAACTGATCAATCTGATTCTGAACTCTACTTTGGACTGACGAGGCTGTGAGATGTGGTATACATCTCCGACTTGTGTCCAATTGTTACTGGGTTCTCAGCGAGGTGTTACTGGCCCCCACACTAGCACTTGCATGACTGGTTCTACGGAAGATCGTGAAGAGAATCAAGCTGGGGTGCATTGTTGGGAATATTGTCAAGATTCTCTGACATTGATTTCACAAATGATACGTCATCCTTTATGTAGACTAGACTACCTTTGGGGCCCTAGAGGTGCGAAAGAAGGGATCCATGCCTGGATTCGGGTTCCTGGGCAAAACTAAGATCCAGTCTTTCAATGACATCTGAGTCGGCCTTCCTGTCTGTACCTGTTTGTGGTGAGCATGTGAGTTCATGAGAGATTCACTTACCGTTGGCAGTGATATTCACGTTTTGCTGGTTGTGGAGATAGAGGGTCAATAGACATCTGGGTTGGGCTTTGGAGTCACGGATTCATGGATCATGGGGTGTGGTGCTGTCGTACCCGTGTGCAGCACGAAAGTCGAGTCTTCAGGTCTTGGGCTTCAGTCTTGCTCTACGGATGCAGACTAGGACTCTGATCAGGGATCTGAGACGGAGCTAAATTCCTTCGGTAAACCAGTTTCTTTGGAAATCTGGTTATCCGTGGTCAGACTTTGTGTTAACGAGCATTTGCTGAGAGCTCAAATGAGATTTGTTACTGGCATAGTCCGTGAGCATTAGCTGTGTTTTTGTAATGGACATGTGGCTCATTTTCCTGATGCTGAATCCTGTTTCAGCCAGATTCTCTCAGCGAAGGGAGCCTCGTGAGTGGAGGAGGCCAAATGGGCCAACCACATGCCTCGTGGTTGTTAGCAGGTTGATCGGCATCTCAAGAGATGGGGATGGCCCAGTCATCTGCCTGGGGATGGCCAGACGGAGGGCCCCCTGAGTACCGGCAGAAAGTGGACGCAGAGACGCGCTGCTCCAGCATACATGCTCCGAATCCTAACTGGTTTGTCCGTCATATCGTGACATCATATACGTAAGTAAAGGTGGTCCCTTCAAACTTCCGATCATTCCATCAATGGGGTTGGTGCTGTGTATGTCAAATCTTGAACAAACGATTTATTACGAGGTGTGTAATGTTGGTTGGTAGTCACGGTAAAATTTGGGAGAGGAGGACCAATGTTTGTCCAATCTGTTTGAACATCATTTGAAGTGATGGTGAAGTTTACCACAATGAGGAAGGGCATTCATTTCTCGAGTTAACTCTTTTCAATGATAACAGCTATTTGGAAGAGCGTACATCCTCTCCTTCAACAACCAGAGTATCATGTCCTCATCGTTGCAATGATATAATCGCAGGAGCAAACAAGTGCGAAAGGTCCATGGCGAGTGACCCATTGATGATCTTGGAGACTTCGATCAAGTGTCCTCGTTCTCATCTGTAAACGTACCAGTTTTGTGTGAGTCTTTCCTGATTCGCAAGTTCCCCGGTTCTGGTAGCTGGCAAATTGTACCACTCACTCACCGTTGCAAACTAATGGCGCAACTGTTGCTGGATTAGGGGAAGTGGTGTAACGTCACCAGGAGTCAACTGATGGAATTCTGGGCCCTCAGGCAAAAGGGGTCTCTGGGCCCCCTCGATAACATTTTTCATGAGACTTCGTACTTGGTGGAAATAAAAACTGATAAACAACGGTTTTGTGCATAAATATGCAGAATAGTCATGAACTGGAAATTTGTATTAGCAAGGAAAACTGGAAAGAATTATGAGCAGTGGCGAATGTTACAACATCGCCATCCTGGGAGGCCACTCGCAGCAGAAATGTTGACTCGCGGCTGTACTTACTCAAGTTTGATTTCTTTTGAGTTGAAAGTCAAAGTCGACGTGAATACTTCTCAATAGCATAGCAACAACGCGGGCCAGGTGAATAATTCACTGGACCTAGCAACATGGCGGCAATGTGCATTGAGAAAGGGCTGTGCGGTGGAGACACAACAGTGCGTGCAACGTGAATAGCCAAACCTTCCAGTCTATACAGTTCAATGGCTGCACCTCATGTTTTAGAGTACAGACATACAAATGACAGTCCAAGCGTGATGGAATATGTTCCAGGTAAATGCCTGACACAATAACAAGAAAAGGAGCAATCGATTGCAGACCCACCAGACTCTTTTGTGTGGCAAATGAAATGGAAGGATTACTAAAGGAAGGTCGTGAATGAAAAGTGTAAATGGTCTTCGTAAATGTATAAAGGTCAATGGTCTGAAAAGTTGGAAAGGTCGAAAGGTCTGAAAAAGTCCGAAATGTGCCTAAAGCATCAAAATGGTCTCAAAAGATCAAAGGGGTCTAAAGAGTATAATTTAAGATCTGAAGGTTTGAATTGTTTTTGAAGAGGTCTAAAGGTCTTAAAATGTCCTAAAAGGGTCTAAAGATCAAGGGATCTCTAGGGTATTATATCTGAAGGTGTGAAGGTCTAAACTCTAATGATATAAAGGAGTTTAGGGTCGTGGTGTTGTAAAAGGTCAAAAGGGTAATCGAAGGGTCTGAGGGTTCTTAAGGGTGTAACGGAGTCCACAGATAAACAAACAGACAAGAAATAGACGTCGTGCAGAGCCGATACTTGCAAATCCACCCCCTCCAAAAGGTTGCCATGGATACATCAAATGTCCATTTCATCAAGATTATAATTGAAATCTTAATCAAAAGCTCAGGTCAAATCAGATGAAAATTGATTATTTTTTTCAGATTGAAATTGATGGATTTTAGAAGTTTGACATTGAGTTTGAACTTTTAACCTTTTTAACCTCAATTAAGTTGGTTTCCAATTCAGTGAGAGGAGAGGAGTGGGACCATACTCTGTGGTAGAATGTTGGTGCGGCTTAAGCGTCTCCTTGGCCATTGGGAACAATCCTGGACGGGTCGCCACTCCGACACAGTATACAAGCAATGCTGCACTCATTTTGCCGCCTCAGAAGGATGACGGCCGAGTTAAAACCCCACCTGGTATAATTCAAACAGTAGGGGTGATTAGAACTCAGGACGCTAGATCCAAACCACCACCCTAACCATTAAAGCCAACAACCAGGCATACAATTCAGTGAGGCACTGTGCAATTGCCGTTTTAATTCAAGTCAATGGATGAAATATTACGATTTTTAGAAATATGACCTCAAGATGAACCTTTGACCTCAAAATCAATCAGCTTCTTCAGTTGTGACATACTCTACAAGTTGTAAGCTTCGTGAAGATCGGTTTTAGAATTGTGACTGTAGGCGGTTGACAGACAGACGACACACATAACAAACAGAATAACAAAGTCCGACCACTTCAATTTGCAAGTACATGCTACTCCTGAAGCTGGCCGCCCTATGGAATCCAAGGACGGATGCCGCGGCAACTTTTTCGTCTCCTTTTTTCGCCAACACAACCAAGCCGCGTCCCTGAATTCCGGTACATCGTGGCAACACCGCAGGAAGTGTGCTCAAGCCGACATGGTTTGTGGCCTTCATTAATGACTACTATCGGGAGAGAGGAAAGGGTAAAATGTTTTACGGATGAACAACGAAGATTTTTTGGACCTGTATGTGAGGGCTGCAGACAAAGAAGCTCTCTAGAGCAACTTGGACAGAGGTGGAACGCTTAGTCTGAACACAAGGAACTCCTTTCAATGATCAATATGTTGAAGACACTCCGTATAAAGCAGGAGTAATCATTGTGCCAGGTACACAATGCAAGGAACTGAACCCATAAATACAGCAATAGAAAAGGATTTCGAGTAGTTGTTGATGACAAGTTTGAATTTCAACCATCATGTCCTCAAACTGGTTGTCAGCATGGGGGGGGCATACCAAACTCTCAGGATGTTAAGAGGACAATTCGGCCACATGAATATCAGAGGACCCACTCACTTGGAGTATGGGTAATTACCATCTGGCACCGAGGTTCAAACAGTTGCGACAAGGTTGAAAGGGTGCATGAAGGGCCACCAAACTCATCCCAGTAATTGCTATCTCAGCTATCAACAGAGGCTCAATGAACTGGAACATGTATTCCCAGCTCTAACCGCAGAAGAACGAGGGAACATGATCCTGGTTGTATCAGATCTTACACAGAATACATGGTGTACCCAGATCTTACCCAACCGCAACGGCACAGAACACCCTGAGGACACTCCTTGTAGATCTTTAAGAAAGGGCCAAACCGATAAGTCAGGAATAAGTTTCTTCACACATCGGATAGTGGATGAATGGGATAATCTACCGGCTGAGTCCGTAGAAGCCTCTTATATCCAGACATTCAAAAGTTTACGGACGTCGTGAACGGGAGTCTGTGAAACACCAGGATGGCAGTTTATCGCTGGGTTAGATTCAAACGACCAGACCGCTTAGACGCCGAGTGTGCGTACGTCTTGGGATACAATTTTATGGTTGATAGTAGTTAAATAATCGTCAAAGCATCGTCGACATGAGAGCACGTAAACATCACACAGCAGCATCCAAAGAGAATGCCAGTAATACATTGTTTTTATTCGCTACTTGACACGTAAAGAGCCCAAAAAAAAAAACAAGTAAAAACAATTTTCTTTACAATTCTGACGACAAAAATTTAATATATATATTATTTTTTTTTTCAGATTGTTGCCGCACAAACTTTCAATTTGGGCTCAACAACAAAAGGTATCAAGATAGACTCTATTTTTCGTGAAGTAATCCAATGCTTCGAAAGATTCCGAAGCACTCCCCGCAGACCAGGACGTCGCCTTATTCCGAATCGTATCTTGAAACCATCGACAGAGGGAAGTGATGGCGGTTGGAGGGAAAACCGAAAGAGGTAAAATAACTGCCGTAGTCCGAAACGGGGTAACGAAGCCTCACCCGCAGAAACCTCACCACGTGTGATTTTGTACGTCTCGGTAAAAAACAGATGGCTGTGCGCGTTTGCGGAAACAACGTGGTGGAGGGGAATTTCGTAAGGGCTTTGGTTTGTTTAAGACTTTGTTTTCTTTGTTGATTTGGATGTGCATGGGACTTCAGCCTTCGCTTTCTGCAGGTGTTTGGGGGGGAGGCGAGATGATGACAATAATAATAAAATCGAACATGCAAGTCATCGAAAATAAATGGGTTCGTGCCCCTTTATAATGAGGCAAGGTGGAATTTCTCAGCAAACAGTTCTGTTGATGGAAAATTAAAGTGTGGTAGCGGTGCAAGAGTTTGAGGTCAACTCAACTTAGGCACCAATGACTCACGACTTCCAGGTTTAGGACCACGTCTTTTTCTTTTCTTTGCCTTCTCGCTTTCTCTCCAATTCAAGGTTCTCAGGCTCAATTCAGAGTGATAGAAGGTTGCAAACGTCGCTGTAACTCCTGTGAAGAGATAGGCCAGCTGAGTGGTCGGAACAAGAATCGGAAGGATTACAAACATGGATGGTTTGATAAATATAGTCTTTGCGCGTGCGCACGCACGCACGCAGCACAACACACTGCAATTTTGTCAGGCGTCCTCCTTACTATTCACAAGTGACAGCTTCCTCACCATGCAGTTAACGAGACTTGATGAACCAGTCGAAGCGGAACTGTGGCGATGAAGCGGATGCAGCTGCCCGCAACTCACATAGACACTCTCCCTTGTCAAAGCCCAAGGCGATGCCATACACACCAGGAAGCGGTCCTCCTCCTCGGTGTAATTCTGCCCTTTGTTGGTGCCAATAAGCGATGGCGCAATGGTAGAAAAAAGGTGCCCGGTACCTGCAATCGACAGGTGAATGACTCAAATCATGATAATCATAAATCTTCCCCCAGGGGTTTGTTTTTTAACATGCAGTCACAATCAATGGTTATTAAAGGTAAGATCTTTCACAACAGTCACATGGACATGTTTTTTTTTTGCGTACTTCATTATACCAACGAGGATGCTTCATTATAACATTTCAAAACACTCACTTGCCTGAAACACGTGTTCGATCATCTATCGCAACTCCAAACCTCAGAGGTATTTTTTTCAATGAGCTGGAAGTTTTCTCACCTTTGCGTCCGAGAGCTTTTTGATACGGCGCGGCGCTGAATCCGAGCTTCGCCGCTCGATCTGGGCCTTATCCTCTCAATGTCCTGCAGCTCACTGCTCGCTCCAAAACACGCTGCAGCAACGGGGGATAAACAACTAGTAACGTTTACCCCCAACTTTGTTCAATTTATTTCATTTTGGTTGCTACAAAGTGAATGAGGGCCATGAATAGATTCCTCCTTTGTTCAACTCAACCATTGTGAGCACACACACCCGAGTAATTCCCATGGACCTCCTCGGTTAACTTTCCCTCCACATTCAGACGAGATATTTTCCACATCATCCCGACCCCGACTTCTCGTTTGCCTTCAACCAAACTGGTTTGAAGTCACGTTTGGTCCAAGTTCGTGAAGCCCTGAGCAACAACCACCGCAAAAAAAAACAAGAAAATAAGAACAAAGAATATGGTTTGTGGATCAAAAAGATATCCATTCTCTCATTGCACTCAATCTCTCTTGCAGCAATGAGAAAGAGGAAGAGAACCTGAGTGAGCAGTGCGTTCCTTCTCCTCCAGCTCCTCTTCTGAAAGAGGCTCAGCTTCGTCACCTTCTGTTTGTCCTCAAGATTGGACCTGAGCTGGGTTCTCAACCTCAGGGTTCTTGGGAACCTTGAGAAATACAAAATGTGGAATAGAAACACAAGAATCTTGCATACAGAAGCAGTCATGAATTATGAAAGGAACATCACTGTCATGAGTCAATCCATTTTGAGTTTTCGCATCACATCCAAAAGCATGCTATGATGCAAGACATCAATGATTTGGCGACGATGGTCCGGGAAAAGTAAGATGTGTGAAGAATTTCCAATGAGGTGAATTTCTCTTTCTCACTTAATCACCGATTGTCATGCGGTAATGTAAATCTCCTTTCCGAGCTTCGAAAAGGCGTGGAGGGAAGAACTGGAAATCTTGAATGTTTGGCTGTTTTTTGGGGGCCGTGGGGCCTGGTAACGAAAAGGACAATGTAAAGATAAATATTCTGGACTAGCCTGGTGGTGTTTTCCGCATCACACAGCATTGTCCCAAGTTTCATGAGAGGGCAAAATATTTGCAAGAGTTAATTAACAAGCTTTAACGTTTTTAATGGATTCAAAAACAGCAACTATTCAAAAGCAGACAAGACCTCCTAAGTTGTAAAGAAAACGTGCATACATGGAAGGATACCATAAATGCATGGTCGTCTCATTCAACCTTTGGTGCCTTGGGGTTCGCTAACTCGCAGAGCCTCTCGGAAGTATGGACGACAGCGTAATTGGCCTTTTCGTTCACGGTTTGGTGATCTATCCACTCCGTGAGCTCACTGAAGAAAAGGTGGCAGAGAAGTGAGTATACAAGGGGGAGAAGAGAGGAATGGATGGAGCTTGATAATGATGTGACGGTTCAGAAAGACAATTTTTCAATGTTCAGTGAAATAAGTGAGAGGGCAACCCAGTCTCTGACTCTAGAGTCTAGAGGTGATAGGCATTACAGCTGCAGCTGGTATCAACTACAACAAAAGGGGGGCAGGGGGGACCCCCACCCCTCCAAGACCATTCCCAAATCACAAATCAATGTATGCTCATATATATGTCAATATAGTCCTCAACAAATCTACTCTTTGTCCAATCGAGGGTGCACCTAATCTCCTCTCCTTCATACAGTGACCCTCTTAGCAGGGTGTAACAGCAATATCCACAGAGCAAGTCTCTCACGCGAGCAAGAGAACCAGCAGGGGTTTCCTCTTCCACCACATCTTCCTCCTCCACCAATGCTCAATTTAAACTCCACTTACTGAGCAAAGTGACTTGATCAAATCTCCAAAATGTATTCTTGCTACTTGGGAAAAATAAAACTAACGTTTTGATTCTCTGTGCGAGGCTTGCCGTGATGACGCGGAAACGTCATCCGATGACGGGAAGTCTGCACTCCAAATCTTATACAAAGTGTCCTTAATGATTTCAGCACGTGTGAAAGTAACGATGAAAGATACAAGTCTTCATTTTATTTCAGCAACAAATAATCATCGACCAAGAAACGGACCTCGATCTCCATGTAGAAACAGCGGGATTCCAGTGAAACAGGTTAAAGTGGACAAAAAGCCCAACTTTCCATCACAAAATAACCTCGAGGAAATACAAGTTTTTGAAAAAGGGGGGAAAAAATTCCTTTTCTGCTACTTCATAGCAATGGGGCTCACTCCCCTCCACCAACTCCCCCCACCTCCTCTCGACAAAAAACTGGTTATGTTGCCCTAACCAATGGGGCTCCTTCCTTCCCTTTCCACTCCCAGCCACCTCCTTTCGAAAAAAAACTGATCCATACCCCGAGCCAAATGGGGCTCCCTCCCCTTCACCCCAACTCCCACCTTCTTCGAAAAAAAAAAATGGTCATACCCTAGCCAATGTCACCAGGATAAACGGGAGAGGGGAATAATAATCAATGGAAATAGAGAAATCTGGAGGAGGATAAAATCGAGTACAAATGAAGAAGGGAAACAAAAAAATCCATCAATTGTGGGGTTTATTATATATATATAATATATATCGAGCACATTTTGGTGTGTGAAATCGATCACACAGGTAATAGTAATGGAGCTGTATCAAAAAGAAAAAAGCTCAAAGAATGAGCTAAGATCCTCGTCCTCTTAATGAATGACGTCATAAACACGAACACTAATGAGTCTTTGTGATGTATCAGGTTTTGGCGCTAATTTATCTGTGCTAATGCCCGGCTTGATTCCCGCAAACAAAATTCCAAACAGCTTGCCTAGTTTCGGAGATAATGGTATAGGCGATTTCCATTAGCGGTGATATTATGACGTCAACTTTTTTTCTAGGAGAATTTCCAAAATCGAGATGGTTACTGGCCTGCGTGTGGCTTTCTTGCATATACATGGCAAGTTTCACGAAGAATCCGATGAAAATCTGGGTTGTGAACAAAAAATGTCAAAACATAGGAAATGACCGTCATAAAAAATGTATGACGTCATGTGATGCATCATATGTGCGGTAAGGCCTAGGTCCACATTTGCCACGGCTTGCCGTGGGGTCTCAAATCTGCGGCCACTAGGCAATTATACGGCGGCCCGCAGTAATTTTCCACGGTCAACACAATGTAGCGTCACACATGTTTTATTTTCGGTAGCGCGCACGGGGTATTTATAAATTGTGGAGACCGAAAACGTGGGGGTGCCGGTACGGTCTTTGATTGTGTCGCACGGTGCCTTAAGGGCGTCGCTGCGGCGGCATATAATTTTCAAGGCAGACGGCAAGGTGCCGCAAGGCGACGCAGGGGGACCCAAAGCCGAACGTGCGTCAGACGGACGGTAAACGAGTGGGTATATATACCAGTTCTTTTGTTTACTGAAATAAAAATATACAGTATATATAACTGAAATATACTATAACTATAATATATCGTGGTGCCCCAGAAAATCCGAACGCCCCATTGTTTGAACAAATTGGAATCCGAAACAATTTTTACGAGTAAATTTTGCCCCTAAAACCGTAACTTACATTCAAAAAAAACCGAAACGGAGCAACGTAAGCTTGTTCATTTTGTTTTCGTTGTGCGGACCGTGTCTCCCGGCCGGAGACGGATTTTTCGCATTGTCAACTTCCGCAGGGTCTCGTGCCGACTCGTGTATCATCTCAGCTCTTGCGTACGCGGTGCGGATGTGACTGATGAGCTCCCTAAACTAAGTTCGATCGTAAAGCCATCTCTCGTGTTCGATCGATACTTAGGCCTCAGTCACATTTGCTTCTACGGCGAGGAATACGGTGGCCGTACGCCCTCGTGAATTGACAAAACGTGCGGCGGGCCACAGAGAAACTGAGGTGGCCCAGGGTGGCCCTAAACGCCGTAAGGCTTATTTTACAGGTCGTAAGGTCGCCGTGAATTATAACGCGGAGTTATAACTTTTTCATTTCTACGTTCGCCGTGAATCGACAGCCGAAACAAAAAAACTGGTAAAAATAAATAAATAAATAAATTAACCCATTCGTTACCGTCCGTCTGGCCGCACGTTCGGCTTAGGTCCCCCTGTGTACCCGCGGTCGCCTTGCGGGCACCTTGCGTCTGCCTTAAAATTTCTATGGGCCGCGCAGGAACGCCCTAAGGTCCACCGGGCGACAATCAATCAAAGAGCGTACGGCACCCACACGTTTTCGGTCTCACACAATTTATAAATACCCCGTGCGGCTTACCCGAAAAATAAAACATGTGTGACTGCTCATTGTGTGAACCGTGGAAATACTGCGGCCGCTTATAATTGCTAGTGCCCGTAATTTGTAGACCCTCCGTGCGCCGAGCCAAATGTGCTATGGGCCTTACCCGTGTTTTCACTTCATTTGTGATGTTTTGTTTTTTTAATCATCTTGTGTTTTAATTAATAACAAAAAAAGCAATCCGATCACGAGGTGTGACGGACTGTCGGGCAAGGATTGAATTTCAACAGCAAAACCGGTTGTAATTTGGAATATCCATGATACGTCAGCCCGATGCGTTGATGAAAGTGATTGTGTTTCTGCGGGCCATCATGTTTGATGAGCTGCCTGGGGGCAAGCGCTCTCGCAGAGTGCGCGACGATCGGAAACCCAGCCGGAGATCGAGCCTGTGTGGACCTTTGGATTGGTGATTGTACCAGTTTACATACAATACACCGCCACCGAAGGTCATTTACTCATCTTATTTACTAAACATGGGAAATTTTCAGTTAAAGTGTCTGAGTGGGTTTTCTTGGGGTCCACAAAACGATAATTCACTCCATTATTTTCTTATTGGGAAATATTTTTGGAATCCGAACTTTTTTGCAATCCGAACAGCCTCCTGGAACGAATTAAATTGGGATTATGGGGGGCACCACTGTGTATAGGCAAACACCTATACTCCGATCTCTAGCGGTAGCGCACGGTGGAGCACGGTCCGACGAGACTGCACGGAGGCCCGTGACGTAGGTGCAACGGCGGGCCGTAGGGAACCGTGGCATCGACCCTGCGTTGCCCACAGGTAGTCACAGACCGCAAGGCCACCGTACGGCGACCGTGGAAATATTGCGGCTGCTGTAATTTTTGGGGGTTGGGACAATTCCATTTTTTAATTGAGAAGAGCTTACGGCAGCCGCACGAATAACGCAAGCCCACCGTACGCCCTACGTACGGTCGAAGTGGAACACATCTACGTCATAGCTTGGCTTGTCCGAATTGCTACGCGAACATAGAAATGAAAAAAAAAGTTATAACTCCGCGCTAAATTCCACGGCCGCCCTACGGCCTGTAAATATAGCCAAACGGGCGTAGGGCCTCCCTGAGGTCACCTCAGTTTCTCTGCGGCCACGGCGCACGTTTCTGTCAATTCCGAGGACGTACGGCGCCGTATCCTCGCGTAGAAGCAAATGTGACCTAGGCCTTATTAATCTCTGCTATGCCTGTTCGATTCCCGCAAACAGATTCAAAAGCTTGCCTAGTTTCGGAGATAATTTTTTAGGCGGATTTCCATTAGCGGAGATATTTTGACGTCATAACTTTTTTCTCGGAGGAATTTCAAAATCGGAGATGGTTACATGTCTGCGCAGGGTATTTTACATATATACGCCAAGTTCAGGAAGTTTAGATGAAAAACTGTTGGCTGTGAAACAAAAGTCACAAGAACAACCAACGTGAGTAAGACTTAGAGATTCCTCCACGAGGATATAAAAAATGAAGAAATGTTGACAACTCTTAGATTAAAAGCCCCGTTGTATTTTTTTCTGTGTTGTGGGGAAGTGACGTGTGTTCATCGCTGAAAGGGAGCACACGGTTGCTCACGAGAATTCACCCTTTGTTTCCAACCCAGAAAAGTGAATTATGCCGTACGAAAACTTTTACACATACATCTGAACTTGCAACAATCCAAAGCAGAAATACAGGGGAGTGCGTGCGAGAAAGAAAGCCAGGAAGATGCCTGAAAGAAGGGGGGGGGGGGAACGCGAGGCAAAGGTTGGCTGCAGACTGGACAACGAGACGCAAGGAGGAAGCAGACGAAGGAGAACGGAATGCGAGACATAGAACCGCTGAAAGGATGGTGAGGAAACACAAGAACTTCGGTTCGGGGTTTTAGTCTCTCGTCTTCTCTCTCTCTCCCCTACCAGTTCTTCGAAGCCAAGTTCCCCGACCCATTTACGTTGTTTTGTTTTTGCGTTTCGGTTTTATTTATTTTTGCTCTTGTGTTTTTTCATCAACTTTTCTGTTCCAAAACTGTCCCTGCTGTGTTAACTTGTCGAGTTCGTCTCTCTCGAGTTCATGGGCCCTAACTGTGTCATCAAAGTGTTACTTCATCCCGTTTTCTTGCTCGTTTTTTCCTTCTTTGTTCCAGATATTGTTACTTCTGATCCCTCAGCAAATATTTTACCCTCCTTGCCTCAAAAATCAAAACAAAATATCTCTCCTACCCCGGAAAAAAACAAAACATTCGGGGAAAACCTGCAACGAACAACACTACATCAGAAATAATTTTAATTTTTTTTCTATTTGAAACTCCACTCATTTCCACACCTTCTTTGCAATATCCAAATTGAAACAAAAACATTTCTCTTTTTTCTTAGACCTTCTTCACAACCTTTAAAAAACGTTTTCCAAAATGTATTCTTAAAATGCTTGCTCTGCTTAATTACTCCATCATAAAGAACACAATTTTCATCTTCTTTAATCATCAAAATCTCTTCCTTTTCTCTTTGACAAGGCTTACTTCCTACAACTGCCCTCATTCCTAAACGCTAAGTTCATCCAGCCCCTCTTACTTGCCCAGGTCGAGTTCCGAAACGCCTTCAGAAGCACCCGAACCACCACCTCACCATGAAGCCTGCAGGTTAATTCAGTCTGGGAATCTGAGCGTCCGATTTAGCAAAGGCCTTGTGTCACAAGAACAAAAAAATTTCCCTTCACGGTCCATTCATGGTGTCGCACTTCCATGTCAGTACCACCCCCCCCTAAATCTGCCTCCCCCTCTCAACTTCAAACTCGCTGCCCTCTCTCAACTTCCCCCTCCAGCTTCACCCCTGCCCCTCCGGCTTCCGCCCCTCCCCAATCACCCCGGCATCCCCTGACACGCACCTCTCCTTGTTCTTGCACTCCCGACATCCTATGAGCACTCTCTACCCGTCTACCCGTGTGGACCCAAACATCCGAGGCCTCCATTTCCAACCTGGCATCTCTCATCCAGGTCGCTGGCCGATAAACCGACATCAATCTGTTTAAATGAATCCTTTCCTCCCAAAGACAATCCCTCAACTCCTTCGTATCTCTCCCTGGCTATTGTCTACTCAGGATTTCGCCTGAACCCCGACTTTGGCGGCGCAGCGTCATGCTTTACATCAAAAACCATTTCTCACTTTCCATATACTGCTCTTAACACCTCCCAATATCCCAGGAGTACCTTGTTGGCTAGCAAATTCCCTCCGCTCTCACCTCGGTTGTCTGTGGTTGGACCGTCCTCCAAAAGTGACGACTTCATCTGCCATCTCTCTCAGATGACATGAACCAACTTTTAAGGCCTCATCCCAACTCTCTCTTCCTCATCTGTGTGATTAGTTGTCACATGCTGATTGGCCTGGGTGTTTGGTACCTCTCTCACCAGCCATGGCACTTCTGCAAAGGATTCTGTGACTCCATGGTCCGACTCAATCGTGAAATTTTCCAACCCGGAATTCTCCCAATGCAATCTTCCCTTCTGGTTGGTGATGAACAAGTTCCCCGCCAACGTATCTTGCTCGTCCTCTGTCCCAATTGGCTCTTATCATGTGCTAGTGAAGGTCAACAATTTCTCCAGCCATTCACAGAGAACACCTCTGCGCCGGCGAGTCTGGCGGTTCACCGAAACAAGAGGCAGGGACTGAAGCACCATCAACTTCAGACTGTGTCCTAGAACCCCGCCGCTAAATTATCCAGCCTGGGAATTCTTCCACATGCTTGTTCTCAACTTTTGCACAGATTCATCGCCATCTCGTCTTCAGTTTAGCATACCTACTATCGCACCTCTAACATACATCCCAACGCAGGGTGAGCACAGACAGTTTGCACAGCTATACATAGTGGACTCAGCAAGCAGTCTCAGACACGAAAATAAACACCAAGCAACATGTGAGCATGTGTCGGAGAAGTGAGGCTGAATATGGAAGAATGATAAGAGAAAACATATTCGCTGCTCTACAAAACGTTCAGAGAAGTAGAGCGTCACGAAGAGGAGAGCTACCTGCTAATGAGATTTGGGAACTTCAGGGGTGAACATGGTGTTCAAAAAGGCTGAAATGGTGATAGCGCGGTACACCTACCTACAGTGGATGAAGTTTGTGGAATGATATTCCAGAAATACGGACGGACCAGCTGCCTGGAGAGGGATTTCCGCGTTATCCCCGGTGAACCAAATGCTCCCGTAATAAAATCTAACAGCCTGAGCCCAAAACTTAGATCCCATGACGTACGCTGTGTTCTTCCCCTATGGTGAAACCAGGATGGCAGCCACACATGCAGATGACTATGGAGGGGAGAGAGAATGCTCACCAACCATAGCATGCTACAGTAACAAGGTAGCGCAAACAGCAGTGATGGAAGGAGTATTTAATCCCATTTTTCATGGCGTTAAGTTATTTCAGCAACGGACAGTTTGACTCATAGCTCCAATGAACAACGAATACCTGAATTTTCATCAGACTCAGCAAAAGCAGGTTTATAAAGGTGAGCAATATAGTCCCGCCTTGCAAGACTATCTGGCCAAATGTAGGCAAAATAATGCTGGCATTGCAGTAAGGAAGGAACTGTGAATCTACTTCATCTTTTCGGGATCCCGCAAAAAATCATGGAGCGCTACCATGATGCTACGGTGATACATTGGTACACATGGACAGCCGGATTTATTCATGACTATCACTCGCAATTTTAACTGGCCTTGAGATGAAGGACAACCTGCTTCCTGCCACCAACCTATTCCTCCACAACAGTTCAAGTTGGCAATGTCACCATGGATAACAGGCCGGGTTTTCTGACAATAAGCAGCTTAGTTAATAAATTCAACTGGCACATAAATGTCGACCCTGCTCCTCCACCAGTTCAGTGAAGAAACTATTGTAAGTACGTAGCTTCACTGGTGAATGAAGGTTTGTGGTTAAGTTTCATCAAAATTGTTTTGTGTACTTTCAGAAAAGAGAGCAAATACCTTCTTGGGGGGGGGGGGGGGGTGAAACCCACCTCCCTCCCATAGAACCCCTTAATGAGTGCAGATTTTTTGATGCGGACCGATAAACTTTAGTACATTACGTATTGATGAAGGTTGTGGTCAAGTTTTCCATCAAAAATTGGTGGTAGTTGTGGAGAAGAAGCAAATACCTATTTTGGGGGGGTCAAAAAAAACCGCAGACCCCCCTTAATGAGCACAGATTTTAAAATGCGGTCATACACCTTCGTTAGGCTCAGACATGAAAGCTTGTTGGCTCAAGTTTCATCAAAACCGTGTGTTTTTTGTTCAAGCGATATGACTGAAAGTGTTTACGGACTGCATGACTCACCTACAGACACTGGCTTCGATTGCATTAGTCACCTGACTAAAGTCCAGGTGAGCTAAAAATGAAACAGAAAGAGGAATGGAGGAACAAAAAGGAGAAAGGCACATTCTCCTGAGCTGTTGTGCTTGGTTCATGTGGAAGGCAAATCATTTTTAAAACCGACTAACCCGGTAAAGAGGAAATCAGGGGTCCCGGTATGCATTGGCCCTATTTTCCGCACAGACGAACGTTCTCTTGCCTGGCAGAAACAATATGAATCAGGTAACGAGTTGCAAGCTTTTGTACCCGGTTCACTTAAACAAATGTCCTTATCAAAAAAAACAACGACCATGGGAGTAATTCAGCATAAATCGTGGTCATAATGCGTTCGCAATGCAACCCCATCCGCATGAAAATGGGTTAAGAATGAATGACCATGTCGGAATAGCACCTTCATTTCACGATAATCGCGGCACATGCCTCCTCTGACGACGAAAATACAGAAAACCTCCGTGTGGGTCGTTTACAAAATACGGATTTCCATAAATACGGAAGAGTTTCACCATGTTGTCAAGATCCCACAAGCAATGGTTATGAAAATATATTATCAAGAACAATATATGGGGATAGCAATACCTCTCAGCAAATGATCAAACAGATTGCTGACCATATCAACCAGAATCATCCGAACCCCGAAAAACAGAGATCGCTCAAGCTTGAATGATATTTCACGCTTTT
>CM068954.1:1783077-1794980 GCA_035128595.1 Eptatretus atami
AATCCGTGAATTTTCCAACCCGGAATTCTCCCAATGGCAAATCTTCCCTTCTGGATTGGTGATGAACAAGTTCCCCGCCAACGTATCTTGCTCGTCCTCTGTCCCAATTGGCTCTTATCATGTGCTAGTGAAGGTCAACATTTCTCCAGCCATTCACAGAGAACAGCCTCTGCGCCGGCGAGTCTGGCGGTTCACCGAAACAAAGAGGCAGGGACTGAAAGCAGCCATCACACTTCAGAACTGGTGTCCTAGAACCACCGCCGCTAATATTAATCCAGCCTGGGAATTCTTCCACATAAGCCTGTTCTCACTTTTGCACAGATTCATCCCATCTCGTCTTCAGTTAGCATACCTACTATCGCACCTCTAACATACATCCCAACGCAGGTGAGCACAGACAGTTTGCACAGCTATACATAGTGGACTCAGCAGCAGTCTCAGACACGAAAATAAACAACCAAGCACATGTGAGATGTGTCGGAGAAGTGAGGCTGAATATGGACAGAATGATAAGAGAACAACATATTCGCTGCCTCATACAAAACGTTCAGAGAAGTAGAGCGTCACGAAGAGGAGAGCTACCTGCTAATGAGATTTGGGAACTTCAGGGGTGAACATGGTGTTCAAAAGGGACTGAAATGGTGATAGGCGGCGGTACAACCTACCTACAGTGGATGAAGTTGTGATGATATTCCAGAATACGGACGGACAGCTGCCCTGGAGAGGGATTTCCGCGTCTATCCCCGTGATCCAAATGCTCCCGTAATAAATCTAAGCAGCCTGAGCCCCAACTTAGATCCCATGACGTACGCTGTGTTCTTCCCCTATGGTGAACCAGGATGGCAGCCACACATGCAGATGACTATGGAGGGGAGAGAGAATGCTCACCACACCATCAGCATGCTACAGTACAAGGTAGCGCAAACAGCAGTGATGGAAGGAGTATTTAATCCCATTTTTCATGGCGTTAAGTTATTTCAGCAACGGACAGTTGACTCATAGCTCCGGAATGAAACGAATAACCTGAATTTCATCAGAACTCAGCAAAGCAGGTTAAAAGGTGAGCAATATAGTCGCCTTGCAGACTATCTGGCCAATGTAGCAAATAATGCTGCATTGCAGTAAGGAAGGACTGTGATCCTACCTTCATCTTTTCAGGGATCCCCGCAAAAAATCATGGAGCGCTACCATGATGCTACGGTGATAATTGGTACACATGGAAAGCCGGATTTATTCATGACTATCACTCGCAATTTTAACTGCCTTGAGATGAAGGACAACCTGCTTCCTGGCCACCAACCATATTCCTCCCACCAACAGTTCAAGTTGGCAATGTCACCATGGATAACAGGCACGTGGTTCCTGACAATAAGCAGCTTAGTTATAAATTCAACTGCCACATAAATGTCGACACCTGCTCCTCCACCAGTTCAGTGAAGAAACCTATTTAAGTACGTCACTTCACTGGTGATGAAGGTTGTGGTTAAGTTTCATCAAAATTGTTTGTGTACTTTCAGAAAAGAGAGCAAATACCTTCTTGGGGGGGGGGGGGGTGAACCCACCTCCCTCCCATAGACCCCTTAATGAGTGCAGATTTTGATGCGGACGATAAACTTTAGTACATTACGTGTGATGAAGGTTGTGGTCAAGTTTCATCAAAATTGTGTGTGTAGTTGTGGAGAAGAGAGCAAATACCTATTTTGGGGGGGGTCAAAAAAAACCCAGACCCCCCTTAATGAGCACAGATTTTAATGCGGTCAATACACCTTCGTTAGGCATCAGACATGAAGCTTGTGGCCAAGTTTCATCAAAACCGTGTGTTTTGTTCAAGCGATAATGACTGAAGTGTTTACGGACTGACTGACTCACCTACAGACACTGCTCGATTGCATTAGCTCACCTGACTAAAGTCCAGGTGAGCTAAAAATGAAGACAGAAGAGGAATGGAGGAAACAAAAAGGAGAAAGGCACATTCTCCTGAGCTGTTGTGCTTGGTCTCATGTGGAAGGCAAATCATTTTTAAAACCGACTACCCGGTAAAGGAGGAATCAGGGGTCCACGGTATGCCATTGCCCTATTTACCGACAGACAGACGTTCTCTTGCCTGGCAGACATATGATCAAGGTAACGAGTTTGCAAGCTTTTGTACCCGGTTCACTTAAACAAATGTACCTTATCAAAAAACAACGACCATGGGAGTAATTCACATAATCGTGGTCATAATGCGTTCGCAATGCACCCCATCCGCATGAAATGGGTTAAGAAATGAATGAGCATGTCGGAATAGCACCTCATTTCACGATAATCGCGGCATGCTCCTCTGACGACGAAAATACAGAAACCTCCGTGTGGGTCGTTACAAAAATACGGATTTCCATAAAATACGGAAGAGTTTCACCCATGTTGTCAAGATCCCACAAGCAATGGTTATTGAAAAATATATTATCAGAACAATATATGGGGAAGCAATACCTCTCAGCAATGATCAAACAGTTGCTGACATATCAACCAGAATCATCCGAACCCCGAAAAACAGAGATGCGCTCAAGCTGAATGATATTCTCACGCTTATTCCTCGAGAGAAAGAGTATAGAAGCATTGATTCCATTGTCACTGACGAGGAGCAAGCAGGAATCAACTTCCCGGTTGAGGTCCTCAACCAGAAAACTCCGTGTGCGACGCCACTTCATGCGCTACAGCTCAAAGTGGGATCCATAGTCATGCTCATATGCAACCTGAATTCACAATGTGGTTTTTGCTCGATGGTACACGTTTGATCATCGTAAAAAAAAAAAAACACTCCACACGCATGTCATACATACAAAAATTCTCAGTGGCAGCAAAAATGGAGAAAATGTGTTCATTCCCAGAATAGATCTGGCTTCCAGTGAGACTAATTTGCCATTCATCATGAAGAGGAGGCAGTTCGCCCTCATTCCCACGTTTGTGCCGACAATTAACAAGTCTCAAGGGCAATCCCTGAACAAACGTTGGAGTTTACCTGCCGGAACGAGTGTTTGGCCACGGACAGCTTTACGTAGCTCTCAGTAAGAAATAAACCTGAAGAATACTTGAAGCTGCTGATCGCTGCTCACGATAACCAGGGAAATCTTTCGAACAATACTCACATATTCACAAGAAATGTTGTTCTAAAGTCTAAAGGAACTTCTGTGACAGATACGTGATTTTTGTTCTATCGATATCATTTATAAAGTCACTGATCGAATCCGATAAAGCACGACTTGTGAATATAGAAATGTTATATTTGCCATTTGAAATTTCGTTATCACTGTGATTGGGGGGGAGGGGATGCTCTTGGCCCCCGTCCTTTTTGACAGGCTTTACACGAGTTGGAAATGAACAACATTCTTCATTTCAATGCATCAAGATCAACAATGAACATGACACCCTGAGAGAAATTAATGAAATGGAACTGTAAGCCGAGTGAGACCAACGTGTGTTAAAAAGACTTGCCGTGGGCAAAGAAGAGAAAAACAAAAACAAACTAGAGGGGGAGCACTCGGGAGAGTGCAAAACCTCCGCCGCCAATACTGCTGGGTCACTCAAGTGAACCTTATATCTTATTCATTAAATATGATATCAACAGTGCTGACAGAGTTATAGTTCTTTTCTCCAGCATTTTTTTTTTGGGGGGGGGGGGGGGGGGGTTGGAAATCACTTAAAACTGTAGAAATGCAAAAAAAAAGAAATCGAAATTTTGTTGAAAAAAAGTTGCAAAAAATTTTTTTTTCTCTAACAATTTTTTTTTGGGGGGGGGGGGGGGGTTGGAAATTACTTAAAGCATGTAGAAATGCAAAAAAAAAAAAAAAATTCTCAATTTGGGGGGGGGGGGGTTTGGAAATCACTTAAAACATGTAGAAATGCAAAAAAAAAAAAACATTTTCTCTAACAATTTTTTTGGGGGGTTGCAAATCACTTACAACATGTAGAAATTTCCAAAAAAAAAATTTTCTCTAACAATTTTTTGGGGGGGTGAAATCACTTACAACATGTAGAAATTTCCAAAAAAAAATTTCTCTAACAATTTTGTTGGGGGGGGGGGGGTTGGAAATCACTTAAAACATGTAGAAATGCAAAAAAAAAAATGCTTTTTCTCTAACAATTTTTTTTTGGGGGGGGGGGGACCAAGTCCAAAATCTAATGGCATGATCCTTGGACCATACCTAACCCCTCCCCCCCACCAAGTTTCGTCGAAATCCGTCGAGGAGTTTTTCCGTAATACTGTTCACAAACAACAAACAAACAAACAAACAAACAGAAAGGGGTGAAAACAGTAACCTCCGATCTTCGATGGCGGAGGTTAACAAACAAACAATAAATAATTCTCTCAAATAACTAATCAAATGTATTTGTTTTAAGTCTCACTTTGAAATAACGTCTGAATAACTCTGTCATCATCATCATGGCATGTTTAAAGAAAAGAAGAAGACGAAGGCAAAAAAAAATGAAGAAGAAGAAGTAAAAGAAGAGGTATGGAACTGACCTTGTGCTTCTCACGGTAGTCCTCACCCTCAAACTTGTATACACTGCAATCAGACTCCACAGTGAAATTCCGAAGGGACGACTCACCCAGGCTTGACAGTCGCTCGTTCATCTCGGCTGTCTGTGAGGAATAAAAAGAGGGAAAGCTGTTTGCTTTCAAATGGATTTGCTAAACATGCATTTCCACACAGGACATAAGGCCAAAATGAGAGTATCGGAAAGGTATGAGAGCACTGGAATGTTTAGATGAGGAGAGTGGGAGGAGGAGAAAAAAAAATCACAACTACAACGGCACTCGGTAGAGCGCATACCTCCGCCAACCTGGTTACTTTACGTTTTGTATCCCACTGATAGGTTGGATCTGGATTCGGACCTGAACTAAAATCTAATCGGCTTCTTCTGGTCACCTAACCAACTCATCCACCAAGTTTCGTCCGAATCCGTCCATAAATTTTTGAGACATTGTGCCGTATATTGGTTAAGCCCCATCACTCGATGGTGAAGAATCACTTTTAAAAATTCTCGGATCCAGATTCGGATCTTCACCAAAATCGGATCATTTCGTCCGTGTTACATACCCAAGTTCTCCACCAAGTTTTGTCCGAATCCGTCTGACACTTTTTGAGATATCCTGCTATATGTCGTTTTAAGCCATATCACTCAATGGTGAAGAATCGCTTAAAACGTTCTCGGATCTGGATTCGGATCTTCACCAAATCGATCATTTCGTCCGTGTTACATACCAAGTTCTCCACCAAGTTTTGTCCGAATCCGTCGACAACTTTTTTGAGATATCCTGCTATATGTCGTTTTAGCCATATCACTCAATGGTGGAAGAACGCTTAAAACGTTCTCGGATCTGGATTCGGATCTTCACCAAAATCGAATCATTTCGTCCGTGTACATACCCAAGTTCTCCACCAAGTTTTGTCCATCCGTCGACAACTTTTTGAGATATCCTGCTATATGTCGTTTTAGCCATATCACTCAATGGTGAAGAATCACTTGAAACGTTCTCGGATCTGGATCTGGATTCGGATCTTCACCAAAATCGAATCATTTCGTCCGTGTTGCATACCAAAGTTCTCCACCAAGTTTTGTCCGAATCCGTCGACAACTTTTTGAGATATTTTGTTCACAAACAGACAGACAGACAGATAGATAGACAGTGTTGAAAACACAACCTCCATCCACCTTTGGTGGTGGAGATAAAGACGGCTCAAACATTACAAACATTACAAAACATTACAAGAAAACATTACAACACTATACGGTTGATTGTGATCTAAGAAAGAAAGTCATGTGACACAAACCCGCTTCTCGCCACGCTCCAGCAGGACATCAATGTCTTCGTCCGTGATTTCACTCTCACGTGACGCAAAGACGTGCGTGGCACCGTGTCGGATCATCTGGAGCATCTCATCCTTGCCGATCTTGTTTGCCTGTTGATCGATGAGCCGACCTGTTCGCCGCACAGCATAAGAGTGAGCGGAAAGCACGACAGCCAGTGGTGGCGGAAGGACACGGCCGGTGCCGCTATGTTTACCTTGCTGGATGACGATCGAATCGAGGCGGAGCTTCATCTCTGCTCGTTCTACAATGCGCTCCTCGACGGTGCTTTCCGTAATTAGTCGGAAAACCTTCACCACCTTAAACTGCCCAATACGATGGGCCCGGTCCTGCAGCCAGTCAGCGATTCCAGCATCACCAACCAATAGTATCGAATCGCTGAACATACACAGCAAATTGTAGCCAATCGGCATCAAGTATAGACAAAAAAAAACCCATTCATCTCTCGAGCATCAATGGGCCGACAACACACAACGTGGAACACTATTACAAGATATGGCATTATGCAGCACCTACCATGGCCTGCAGGTCCACTTGAGGGTTCCAATCGGAGTCATATAGAATGACGGCATCAGCAGTGGCCAAGTTGATGCCCAAACCTCCTGCTCTCGTACTCAGCATGAACACAAACTTCTTGCTTCCTGGTGCGTTGAAAGTGATGATCGCCGTCTGGTAAATGAATCGACAGAGTCAGTTCATTAAACATGTCTATTTTCCTTACAATTTCCTTTCAACGTCAAGGTTCTCTATTTCAGCAGCGCGACCCCTCTCATGTGCACCTGTCTGTCCTCATGCGGTGTGTTTCCATCCAGGCGGCAGTAGTCGTAGCCACGCCACATGCAGAAGTCCTCAAGGATATCCAACACACGTGTCATTTGACTAAAAATGAGAACTCTCGACCCTGCAGTGACACAATGTTAAAGCATCACCTCGGTTAATCGGTCTGCCATTCAGCTGCTGAGCTCATCATCATACATATTCTCTGCAAGTCTGTCCTGTCTCTCTGTCTGTCCATCTGGTGGGCGTTCAAAATCAAATCACCGCACAGGATCATCAAGGGTTAACCCTGAGATTATCGAGACCTGGTACTCTTGTGAACACTCCATCAACCGACACATCGACTTGCATCCCACATACAAAGCACTACGCAAGCGATTACAACCTCAACACAAACAGCAGTCATTCAATTGCAAATAAGCCTTGTGATTGGCTTGGACTTGGACCAATCCATCACTCAACCTGTCCCCTAAATATACGAACAGTGCTTCCCTATTGTTTCGGGTCGCTCGCCTGCATTTGATTTTTCATTTATTTATATTTTCATTTACGGATGCTTTCCGACGGTTCTGTGATCTTTCCTGGTGTATCGGTTTCGATGACGGTTGGCACACAAAATTACTGTACTTCCACATTATCTCGGGTCACTCACCTTATTATTTTTTTTGTTTAAACTGTCGCGGCTCGTATGAGAGCTAGCACACAGAATATACAACATAGGGAGCAGGAAACAAAAGGGGCGGGAGAGGGAAGGAAAAAACTGTGTGGAACAGAGACATGAGGAGATCTGTGGAAGGGAGAGGGATGGGGCGGAGTACACGGGGTAAACAAGATGGACACTACAGGCAATTTCAGGTCCTTACATGACAGGGACTTTCAGGAAGGAAATCAGGGAATTTGAAGGATGTGGGTTTGGGGTGGATTAGCGGGGGTAGAAAAGATCGAGGATTTGGATGGGAGACGATAAGAGGTGGTGGGGAACAGCTGTTTTGAAGACCTGGAGGGAAGAATGCGATTGAAGAGAGTGTGCGAGTTTGTTCCAAAGGTGGGAAGAAGAGGAATGAAAGAGTGAAGGTGAGCAGTGATTCGTGATTTTGGTAGTTTTACCAGAAGGGGGTTGCTGGCCGGACCTTAATCGCCCTGCGGAAATATGTGGGGACAAATCGCAGACAAAGCGGGGGGGGGGGGGGAGGGCGACACCGGAGAGGAGATGGTAGGAAACAGAAAGACCACCGACCTGCCTGCGGTGAGAGAGTGAGAGGCCCAAGACTCAGCCTCACGCGAGAGATACCAATGATCCCAAATGCCTGGTTTCGACAGCGTGAAGCCGAGAAAGGTGAGAGGCGGGAGCACCAGCCCAGAGGAAGAGGCAGTACTCCATCAGGCTATGGAAAAAAGCTTTGTATGTGGTCAGGAACTCAGGTGTGCCGAGGAAGGACTTTGCATGATGGAGTATGCCCAGTCGGCAACCGGCTTTGGAGGCCAGGTTGGAAATGTGACTTTCCAGGAAAGATCATGGCAGATGGTGAGACCCAGAAGCTTGAAAAAAAAGGACTTCTTCCAGAGGATTGTTGAGAAAGCAGATGGGATGGGGGGGGGGTCTAAATGGTCCTTTCGGATTGACATAGTGAGAGTGTGAGATTTTGTCCGGATTGAAAGACATGTTCCACGTGTTGGACCAGTTTGTAATTTTATCCAGATCTGCAGAGAGAGAAGAAGCTGCTGCTTGCCGGTCTGAGGGATGACAGATAGTACGGCAGAGGGTCGAGTCATCAGCAAAGAGATAAAGAGGATTTTCCAGTGAGAGCATTTTTTTTTTCATTTTTTAATATTTTTAATTTATGGATGTCCAACATTTCTGTGATTTTTTTTTCCAGTGTATTGGCTTCGATATCCATTGGCACACAAAATTTCAACTTTTTTTGTCACCCGGAAAGCACCGATCTTTAATATCATTCTGACAAATGGTTAGAAAGAGCAAGATATATATATATATATATATATAATATATATATATTGTTACGGCTGTGGAAATTCGCAAACACCCATCCAGGTCCCATAGGTGAGGTATTCTGAAGTACATGTGTAGTTAGCTCCAAACCCGTTGTATAGAGGGAATTTATGTGACCATTCGGGCTGTGACCTCTTCAGAATAGCGTTTTTCTTTTACCTTTGTTATTTTGAGCTGCACCTGCACGTCTCCGCCTGCCAGAGGCCTCCCTCCCCGCATCTCTCGCCCCGCCGTTGAAGAAGCTACCCGTCGTTCAATCCATTTTCATTTTTTAAATTGAACGAAGCAAGGGAGGATTCCTCGTTCCCCCGAAAGATGGAGGAGGGAGGGAACGAGAGGACACGCCCCGCTTCGAGTGCCTTCGAGGCGCGCCTCGAAGGGGGCGGAGCCAAAAAGGGGGGCGGAGAGACAGGGCGGGCGCGGGGACGATAATTAGCGGCGGCGAAGCAGCAGGGAGGTGTGTCGGGTGGAGTTGAGTGGTGTCGGTCAAGCAGTGGGAGTTTGTGTCGGTGGCGGTCGAGTTGAGTGGAGTTGTGTCGGTTGGTCGTCGAAGTCGGCAGTTGCATCGTCGTGGTCGGTTGTCGCTTTGGCTGCGGAAGTGGAGTTGCTTCTCCTCGACCCGGGAAAAGGGAGAGCTGCACGACATCAGCTTCGTCGCCCCCCCCCCCCCCGCTGGCTGCTACTCTGCCCCTGTCACGCTGGGTCCTGCTGCCGCGGGTCGGTGCTGGGTCCGTGGCGTCGGAAAGGCAAGTACGGTCGGGCGCCGCGAGGCGCGCCGGAGAGGCCTTGCCGGCCGCGCTCGAGGGGAGTCACGACCGCGGGACGGGCGCCAAGGACAGCAACTCAGGGAAGTCGGCGACTTCCATTTTCTTTTGGGGTTTTGTGTGAACGTGTGTGTGTGGCGCCGTGTCTCGCGAAAGTAGAATTGTGTAAGTGGTCCCGTGTGTCGTGTAGTCGGTTTCAACTCTTTCTTTTATATGTGCATTTCTTTTATTATAATTGTTGCTGTGAATTCTTGTTTGCTATAATGTGTCTCTATGTGTCGTGTTGTAAATAAAATGCTTGTCCTGTTGAATTCTTCCCCCGTGTCGCTGCGTCCTTCTTCGTTGGGTTCGCATCTTGTTTCACGTAAAAGGGTTCGTCGTGGGCGCGGGACGCCCGATAATTAATCTGAACCGTCAAGGCCGACGATAACACCGCTCGGTTATCCCGTTAGCCCGGAACGAGCCCCTTAAGCGGATGTGTCCGAAGTCCGGCCTGTGGCGAGGTACAACCCCTCGGTAGGTTACCCGTGCGGGTACTCTTAGGTTATATCCGACTTTCCGGCGATTTAACCCTATTTCCGCGCGGGTAAGAATGGACTGGGTTTGTGGTGAGGCGAAAGGCCACTCCGGTGATGGATCCCGGCGTTAGCGGGAGGGTCACCGACTGAATGTCCGTCCGGTGGGCGAGGCCGGTCCCGCGATTCGAGTCACGTGGCCCGATCGAACGCCGACGGGCGCGGATTCGCAACACTGGTGTCAGAAGTGGATAACGAACCCTCCTGTCCCAGCTAAATTCAATAGGGAATCGGTCCGGGTGAGAAACGCGACCCCGCGATTCCTCTAAATTAAGAGCGAGCTAAATTAAACCCCTTACGTGGAATAAGATGGCGTCTCAAGGCGAGCCAGGGAGCCGGGGGTAATATAATGGATGTAGAGTGTTTAGAAATCCATGGCCCAGGATAGACCCCGAGCAGGACCATATGGTGTGCAGGAACAGTTTCCCCCCAACCAAACGTAGAGCCCGAAATGGCGCGGCGGCGGCAGAGGCCGCGGGTATGACACCCCCCCAACCCCGCCTCCGTCAAAGTCCTTCCCCGTCACGCCGGCGACGCCGCGCCTGAGGGTGAAGCGATTGCCGCGGACGCCACTTAACGTGGCCAGGTAAAAATGATTTTGGCAGGCCAATAAGCGCGAATGACGCCAATGAAGAAATGAACACGGAAATGAAAACAAAAATAACGCACAAAATGAACGAAATGAAAAAACGAAATAAAAAGGAGTGAACAGCAGAATGGAAACAAACACAAACGAAATGACGGCAAATGGATGAAACGCACTCAGAATGAAACAAACACAAACGAAATGAAAAACGAAATGAAGGAAGAAATAAAAAGAAATGCGGGGTAAACGCAGCAAATCGGCCAATGCCTGCAGGCGGGGCATGAAAAAAAGCAACAGCGAAGTGCGTAAATGGGCGACGCAACGTGTGGAGCGAACGAGCTGGGAACGGGTGCAAACGGTTGTCAAGGCCGGCGGTGAAGGCGGGTGAGAAAAAAATAATTCGGGAGACGCTGTTGGGCGGAAAGTGTGGAGGTGACTGGAAAAAGTGAACGGTAACCGAGAGGGAAAAATTAAATTGGGGTGACGGAGATGCACGAAGGAAAATAAAAATAGTGGAGTGTGAGAAAAAGACTGCAAACAATGACGAAGAGAGTTGATAAGAACTGGGACTGGAGGTAAAAACGGAGACAGAGGAACTGGAAGACGGATAGAACACCCAAAGGCAAAAGCCGGAAGAACAGTTAGAAGCCAAAGCAAAGGTCGGAGGGTGCGGAGATGAGAAAGGAATGGAAAAGAAAACTGAGTTACAGAAACCACCAAAACAAGAAACTGAACGGCAAAACGAAAAAATAAGTTGGAATACGAGAGAAGTTGAAAGGAGCAACGAATGAAGCAGGAAAGGAGAGATGAGGAAGATTGAAGGACACAACGAACTTGGAGAGGGAAGAACGAGAGGAACAATGGGAATAGAAAACAAAAGTAGAAAATGAAGCCGAGGGTGACCAAATTGAAAGAAAGGCGAGGCTGGAGTGGCGAAGAGGGAGGACAAAGAACAGCGAATGAACAAAACAAGGGAAATTAACCCACATGAAGAAAACCAAACGAAACTGCAGAAGGAAGGACAGGAGAAGAAACAAGGAAGAAATAATGAGAACAGTCACAACCTGAACACAAGAAAGAGATTACCCAAAATGAAGCAAACCAATGAAAACTGGAGAAGGAAGGACAGGAGAAGGAAACGAGGAAGGTAATGAGAGAACAGCGAATGAAAACAGGAAAGGAATGAGCCAATTGAAAGAAACGATGAGAATTGGAAAATGAATGAGCAGGAGAACTGTGGGAGAGAAAACAAAAACTATACGAGTTTGAAATTATGAAAGCTGAAGGAGAGAGTAAAATTGAAGTCCAAGAGAAATGGAGGAACTCCAGCAAGAAAA
>CM068954.1:1795184-1810410 GCA_035128595.1 Eptatretus atami
CAGTTTGTAATTTTATCCAGATCTGCAGAGAGAGAAGAAGCTGCTGCTTGCCGGTCTGAGGGATGACAGATAGTACGGCAGAGGGTCGAGTCATCAGCAAAGAGATAAAGAGGATTTTCCAGTGAGAGCATTTTTTTTTCATTTTTTAATATTTTAATTTATGGATGTCAACATTCTGTGATTTTTTTTTCCATGTATATGGCTTCGATATCCATGTGGCACAACAAAATTTCAACTTTTTTTGTCACCCGGAAAGCACCGATCTTTAATATCATTTGACAATGTTAGAAAGAGCAGATATATATATATATATAATATATATTATATATATTGTTACGGCTGTGGAATTCGCAAACACCCATCCAGGTCCCATAGGTGAGGTATTCTGAAGTACATGTGTAGTTAGCTCCAAAACCGTTGTATAGAGGGAATTTATGTGACCATTCGGGCTGTGACCTCTTCAGATAGCGTTTTTCCTTTTACCTTTTGTTATTTTGAGCTGCACGCTGCACGTCTCCGCCTGCCAAGAGGCCTCCCTCCCCGCTCTCTCCGGCCAGCGCGTTGAAGAAGGCTAACCCGTCGTTCAATCATTTTCATTTTTTAAATTGAACGACAGCCAAGGAGGTTCCTCGTTCCCGCCGAAAGATGGAGGAGGGAGGGAACCGAGAAGGACACGCCCCGCTTCGAGTGGCTTCAGAGGCGCGCCTCGAAGGGGGCGGAGCCAAAAAAGGGGGGCGGAAGAGACAGGGCGTTGGTCGCGGGGACGATAATACGCGCGGCGAAGCAGCAGGGAAGGTGGTGTCGGGTGGAGTTGAGTGGTGTCCGGTCAAAGCAGTGGGAGTTGTTGTCGGGGCGGTCGAGTGAGTGGAGTTGTGTACGGTTGTCGTCGAAGTCCGCAGTTGATCGTCGTGGTCGGTTGTCCGCTTTGGCTGCGGGAAGGAGTGCCCCCTTTTCTCCTCGACCCGGGAAAAGGGAGAGCTGCACGACAATCAGCTTCGTCCCCCCCCCCCCCGCTGGCTTTGCTAACTCTGCCCCTGTCACGCTGGGTCCTGCTGCCGCGGTCGGTGCTGGGTCCGTGGCGTCGGAAGGCAAGTACGGTCTGGCGCGCCGAGGCGCGCCGGAGAGGCCTTGCCGCCGCGCTCGAGGGGAGTCACGACCGCGGACGTGGCGCCAAGACAGCAACCAGGGAAGTCGGCGACTTCCATTTTCTTTTGGGGTTTTGTGTGAACGTGTGTGTGTGGCGCCGTGTCTCGCTGAAAGTAGATTGTGTAACGTGGTCCCGTGTGTCCGTGTAGTTGTTTCAACTCTTTCTTATATGTGCATTTTCTTTTATTTAATTGTTGCTGTGAAATTCTTGTTTGCTATAATGGTGTTCTATGTGTTCGTGTTGTAAATAAAAATGCTTGTCCTGTTGAATTCTCCCCCGTGTCGCTGCGTCTTCTCTCGTTGGGTTCCATCTTGTTTCACGTAAAGGGTTCGTCGTGGGCGCGGGACGCCCGATAATTAATCTGAACCGTCAAGGCCGACGATAACACCGCTCGGTTTATCCCGTTAGCTCCGGAACGAGCCCGTTAAGCGGATGTGTCCGAAGTCGGCCTGTGGCGAGGTACAACCCCTCGGTAGGTTACCCGTGCGGGTACTTTAGGTTATACTCGACTTTCCGGCGATTTTAACCCTAATTTCCGCGCGGGTAGAATGGACTGGGTTGTGGTGAGGCCGAAAGGCCACCCGTGAATGGATCCCGGCGTTAGCGGGAGGTCACCGACTGAATGTCCGTCCGGTGGGCCGAGGCGGTCCCGCGATTTCGAGTCACGTGGCCGATCAACGCCGACGGGCGGCGAATTCGCAACACTGGTGTCAGAAGTGGATAACGAACCCTCTGTCCCAGCTAAATTCAATAGGGAATCGGTCCAGGGTGAGAAAGCGACCCCCGATTCCTCTAAATTAAAGAGCGAGCTAAATTAACCCCTTACGTGGAATAAGATGCGTCTCAAGGCGAGCAGGGAGCCGGGGGTAATATAATGGATGTAGAGTGTTTAGAAATCCATGGCCCAGGATAGACCCCGAGCAGGACCAATGGTTGTGCAGGAACAGTTTCCCCCCAACCAAACGTAGAGCCCGAAATGGCGCGGCGGCGGCAGAGGCCGCGGTGTATGACACCCCCCCACCCCGCCTCCGTCAAAGTCTTCCCCGCATCGGCACGCCCGCGCCTAGGGTGGAAGCGATTGCCGGGACCCACTTAACGGTGGCCAGTAAAACTGATTTTGCAGGCCAATAAGCGCGAATGACGCAACAATGAAAGAAATGGAACACGGAAATGAAAACACAAATAAACGCACAACAAATGAAACGAAATGAAAAACGAAATAAAAAGGAGTGAACAGCAGAATGAAACAAACACAAACGAAATGACGGCAAATGGATGGAAACGCACTCAGAATGAAACAAACACAACACGAAATGAAAAACGAAATGAAGGAAGAAATAAAAAGAAATGGCGGGGTAACGCAGCAAATCGGCCAATGCCTGCAGGCGGGGCATGAAAAAAAAAGCAACAGCGAAGTGCGTAAATGGCGACGCACCGTGTGGAGCGAACGAGCTGGGAAACGGGTGCAACGGTTGTCAGGCCCGCGGTGAAGGCGGGGAGAAAAAAATAATTCGGGAGACCGTGTTGGGCGAGAAAGTGTGGAGGTGACTGGAAAAAGTGACGGTAACCGAGAGGGAAAAATTAAATTGGGTGACGGAGACTGCCAGAAGGAAATAAAAATAGTGAGTGTGAGAAAAGACTGCAACAACATGACGAGAAGAGTTGATAAGCTGGGACTGGGGTAAAAAGGAGCAGAGGAACTGGGAAGTACGGAAAGACAACCACAAGGCAAAGCCGGAAGAACATTAGAAGCCAAAGCAAGTCGAGGGTGCGGAGATGAGAAAGGAATTGGAAAAGAAAACTGAGTTACAGAAACCCAAAACAAAGAAAACTGAACGGCAAAACGAAAAAAATAAGTTGGAATACGAGGAGAAGTTGAGGAGCAACGAATGAAGCAGGAAGGAGAGATGAGGAGATTGAAGGACACAACGAGATTGGAGAGGGAAGAACGAGAGAACAATGGATAGAAAACAAAAAGAAACATGAAGCGAGGTGACCATTGAAAGAAAAGGCGAGGCTGGAGTGCGAAGAGGGAGACAAAGAACAGCGAATGACACAAAAGGGAAATTAACCCACATGAAGAAAACCACGAAACTGCAGAAGGAAGGACAGGAGAAAGAAACAAGAAGAATAATGAGACAGCACAAACTGAACACAAGAAAGAGATTAACCAAATGAAGCAAACAATGAAACTGGAGAAGGAAGGACAGGAGAGGAAACGAGGAAGTAATGAGAGAACAGCGAATGAAAACAGGAAGGAATGAGCCATTGAAAGAAACGATGAGATTGGAAAATGATGAGCAGGAGACTGTGGGAGAGAAAACAAAAACTATACGAGTTTGAATTATGAACTGAAAGGAGAAGTAAAATTGAAGTCCAGAGAAATGGAGGAACTCCAGCAAGAAACAAAAACAATAAATGTAAAGACACGAGGTGGAAAGAATTCGGAGGGAGAGAAAAAACAATTATACGACGAACGCAAAGATGACGTAGCGCGGAGATCCTGAAAGGAAGGAGTGAACAGAGGGAAGACGGGAGCGACTTAAGGATGAAAGCAAGGTTTACCTACGTAGAGATAAGAAAACGCCAGAAAGAAAGCAGAAGTATATACACGAGAGACAACAGAAACTAACAATCAAGACGCGGGAGGTAGAGAATAGAGGATAGACTGCATGATAATGACGGGTTAAAGGAACAGAACACAACACACCACAGAAAGTAGTGAGAAAATGGGGGTAGCTCGTCGGACGCGTTGTAGAGACCCCGTGTGACACTGGATGCTTGCCTCCAGAACAGGGAGGGATGTTGCCCTTGAGGCGATCACACCAGGATCGTGGTGCCAAGCGGGTTGAAGAGATGCTGTGGATAGGTGCCGGCCGTTAGGGGGTATAGAGCCCCGGGAACCCTTGTTCCTGCACGTGTGTTTGGAATCCGCACGGAGGTGAATCCCTGCACGATGTACCGTCCAAAGAGGCGACGAAGGTAGCGTGCAGCTGCATGACGTCACGGGCAAGTCATGCGCAGGCTGTGAGTGCCGTACCTGTGCGCCATAATTGGAAAAACAAAAATTAACAATAGCAACTCGCTTTCGGGGTGAACGGATTCCCTGGACAAGGGTAAAACCCCCCTTACCAGGGCAACAGGATGAAAAGTTAGGCGGAGGGTTAGCTTAGTTAGAGCGACTTCATGGGCAGGGTAATCCTCATGGAGTCCGTGAATGGATTAGTTGAGAGGATGTAATGGCTTTAGTGGGAAATATGACATTTGGGAACAGGACTGACATGAATGTGTAGTGGGGACTGTAGCTTACTACGTAGTGTTAAAAGAACTCTATAGTGTAAGGACACTGTGGAGCAACGAGTGATAGGGAGGTAGTTAGAAGCGATGGCTGATTCAGCGATGAAGAGTTGGTGGTTGTGGTGGAGACATGTGAGTGATAGGCCAGCGGGTCTGTGTGAGTGGACGAATATGGAAGCATGTGCAGATGATTGGGATAGGACTCCCGCCCAAGAGCCCCGTGTCAGTGTAGGTGAGTTAGCTGGGTTAAGTCAATTGAAAAATGGAGGTCGTTTTGTTGGATGGGATGTAAGGGCTCGGAACCTGTTTGGAGGGGGTGCAGAGCCTGTTGACGCTGGGCGTGGCTGCGAACGGTGAGTAATCGCTGAGTGGGTACCCGGGCACCTGGCTAGTCGCCGGTGGTGCCAAGCCCATGGAGGCCGATTAGCTAGTGGCCACGGTGCCGCCCCGCTTGGTCGCGGGGCCGGAGCGCCGTTACCGCGTGGGCAGTGTCGTGGGTACGGTGACCCTCGGAAAGGGCCCAGGGCGCCACCTGCCACGTGTGCGTTTCAGGGGAGTTGCCATGGGGGGCACCCCCGGGGTTTAGGGAGCTGTAGGCTCGGCAGTGTATGCCCGGAGGTGCCATCGTCGGAGAATCGCAGATGGTCGTGCCTGCCAAAGGGGCCACGCGTCCAGCCATAGACCGTGTGAGGCACGAAAGAAAAATTTGAGGGAGCCCGAAATTCGATGGCACCAACACAGCGACGGAATATGGGTTGTTTAGAACCAATAATTAGCGAGAAGGCCCTTGTTTGATAAGCCCCGAGGTAGTTTAAAGGTAAGGTTAGGGTAGAATAGGAGTTACCCTCGCACCATCCATCCCTTCGCCTCACGTTGTGGCCACTGACCCACCTTGGTTGTAGATCGCTGAGATCTGGGGAGGCCCATCCTGAGGCTTCATTGGGCCTCGGCACAGGACGCTAGCTCTCCCTTATTTCCCTCCGGAAGGGAACGTAGGGTTGGGTAGTAGCTACGGGGACGATAGGTAGCCGAACAGAGACATGTAAAAGGGGGTTAGGGAAATTATGTGGGAGTATAGGAAATAAAAAGAAAAATACAACAAAAAAATTAAACTGGGCTAAATTGGTTTTTAAAAATTAAGGAGGGTATGGACGTGACAGGCCAAAGGCCATAGGTGGAGGGAGACAGGTAGGTAGGTCCGAGCCCCCTTTGCGAAGTGGCCAAGCACCAACCGCACTCCCTCCCCAACCTGCACTGCCGGCAAGAGGCCGGCCACTTCATCGGCTGTTTTGTTTTGCTGCAAGCCTGTGCGGATCGGATCGTCCACGGCTTGTTACTTCGAGGCCTGTGCCGGCCAACTTCGTCGGTTGCTGCGTTGTGCTGCAAGGCCTGTGCCGGCCGAATCGTCTGCGGCTGTTTTCTTCAAGGCCTTGTGCCGGTCAGCTCCACTGCCAGCTGTTTGCTGCAAGCCTGGGCCGTCGTCCATCTGCCGCTGTGTTGCCTGCAACGGCCTTTTCGGCAGGCTGTGTTGCCTGCTCGCCTTGCCATGCCATACCCACTGCCACACATCGCGTTTGCCCCGTTCAATTTTTGCTTTACCCCCCGTTCATTCCATGTGCGCCAGGATCAAACAAGCAACAGTTTGCAAGCTGCAGGAACTGTCCTGTTGGCAGCTGCAACACGGGCCTGCAGTGGCGGCCCGTGCACCTTTTTGTTTGACTTCTTTTTTCCTGCGCGTCCATTGATCCTGGGCATGTTAGTGTAAAATTTATAAGGTTAAGGTGTTAAGTTGTGTATTGTGTAATGTAAATAAGTGTTGCCCCCCGCAGTCTGTCTTAGCGCGCAATTTATTAAGTCGTCTGTGTGAGTGAGTTTGTTTAGTTAGTTACTCAGCCCTCAGGTTTTTATTTGGGGAGAACTACACAGATGGCACACGATAATTGACGACTCGGGACGAGTCTGTAAAAGGGGAGGGTAGTGTTACGGCTGGAAATCGCAAAACACTATCCAGGTCCATAGGTGAGGTATTTCTGAAGTACATGTGTAGTAGCTCCAAACCGTTGTATAGAGGGAATTATGTGACCCTTCGGGCTGTGACCTCTTCAGAATAGCCGTTTTTCTTTCGTTATTTGAGCGCACCTGCACGTCTCCGCCTGCCAGAGGCCCCCTCCCCGCATCTCTCCGCCCCGCCGTTGAAAGCTACCGCGTTCAAATCCATTTTCATTTTTAATTGGAACGAAGCCAAGGAGGATTCCTCGTTCCCCCCCGAAAGATGGAGGAGGGAGGGAACGAAGAGACACGCCCCGCTTCGAGTGCCTTCGAGGCGCGCCTCGAAGGGGCGGAGCAAAAAGGGCGGAGAGAAGGGCGGGCCGGGGACGATATAGCACGGCAAGCAGCAGGGAGTGTGTCGGGTGGAGTGAGTGGTGTCGGTCAAGCAGGAGTTGTGTCGGTGGGTCGAGTTGAGTGGATTGTGTCGGTTGGTCGTCGAAGTCGCAGTTGCATCGTCGTGTCGGTTGTCGCTTTGGCTGCGGAAGTGGAGTTGCTTCTCCTCGACCCGGGAAAAGGGAGAGCTGCACGACATCAGCTTCGCCCCCCCCCCCCCCCCCCGTTGGCTGCTACTCTGCCCCGCCACGCTGGCTGCTGCCGCGGGTCGGTGCTGGTCCGTGGCGTCGGAAGCCAGTACGGTCGGGCGCGAGCGCGCCGGAGAGGCCTTGCGCGCCGCGCGAGGGAGTCACGACCGCGGACGGGCGCCAAGACAGCAACTCAGAAGTCGCGACTTCCATTTTCTTTTGGGTTTTGTGGTAACGTGTGTGTGTGGCGCCGTTGTCTCGCGAAGTAGAATTGTGTAAGGTCCGTGTGTCGTGTAGTCGGTTTCAACTCTTTCTTTTATATGTGCATTTCTTTTATTATAATTTGTGCTGTGAATTCTTGTTGCTATATGTGTGCTCTATGTGTCTGTTGTAAATAAAATGCTTGTCTGTTGAATTCTTCCCCCGTGTCGCTGCGTCCTTCCTTCGTTGGTCTCCATCTTGTTTCACGTAAAGGTTCGTCGGGCGCGGACGCCCGATAATTAATCTGAACCGTCAAGGCCGACGATAAACCGCTCGGTTATCCCGTTAGCCCGAACGAGCCGCTTAAGCGATCGTGTCCGAAGTCGCCTGTGGCGAGTACAAACCCCTCGGTAGGTTACCCGTGCGGGTACTTAGGTATATCGACTTTCGGCGATTTACCCTATTCCGCGCGGGTAGAATGCGACTGGGTTGTGGTGAGGCCGAAAGTCCACCCGTGACTGGATCCCGGCGTTAGCCGGGAGGTCACGACTGAATTGTCCGTCCGGTGGCGAGGCGGTCGCGATTCGAGTCACGTGGCCGATCGCACGCCGACGGGCGCGAATTCGCAACACTGGTGTCAGAAGTGGATAACGAACCCTCCTGTCCCAGCTAAATTCATAGGAATCGGCCAGGGGTGAGAAAGCGACCCCGATTTCCCTCTAATACGAGCGAGCTAAATTAACCCCTTACGTGGAATAAGATGGCGTCTCAAGGCGAGCGGGAGCCGGGGTAATATAAATGGATGTAGAGTGTTAGAATCCATGGCCAGGATGTAGACCCCGAGCAGGACATTGGTGTGCAGGAAACAGTTTCCCCCCAACCAAACGTAGAGCCCGAAATGGGCGCGGCGCGGCAGAGGCCGCGGTGTATGACACACCCCCCACCCCGCCTCCGTCAAAGTCCTTCCCCAGTCACCGGCGACCCGCGCCTGAGGGTGAAGCGATTGCCGCGACCCACTTAACGTGGGCCAGGTAAACATGATTTTGCAGGCAATAAGCGAATGACGCAACAAATGAAAGAAATGAACACGGAAATGAAAACAAATACGCAACAATGAACGAAAAGAAAACGAAAATAAAAGGAGTGAACAAGCAGATGGAAACAAACACAAACGAAATGAACGGCAAAATGGATGGAAACGCACTCAGAAATGAACAAACACAAACGAAATGAAAAAACGAAATGAAGGAAGAAATAAAGAAATGCGGGGTGAAACGCAGCAAATCGGCCAATGCCTGCAGGCGGGCATGAAAGCAACAGCGAAGTGCGTAATGGCGACGCCACGTGTGGAGCGAACGAGCTGGGAACGGGTGCAACGGTTGTCAGGCCCGCGGTGAAGCGGGTGAGAAAAAAATAATTCGGGACGTGTTGGGCGAAGAATGTGGAGGTGACGGAAAAAGTGACGTAACCGAGAGGGAAAATTAATTGGGTGACGGAGACGTGCACGAAGAAATAAAAATAGTGGAGTGTGAGAAAGACTGCAAGACATGACGAAGAGAGTTGATAAGCTGGGACTGGAGTAAAACGGAGACAGAGGAACTGGAAGACGGATAGACAACCACAAGGGCAAGCCGGAAGAACAGTTAGAAGCCAAAGCAAGGTGCGGAGGGTGCGGAGATGAGAAGGAATTGGAAAAGAAAACTGATTACAGAAACACCAAAACAAAGAAACTGAACGGCAAAACGAAAAAAATAAGTGGAATACGAGGAGAAGTTGAAGGAGCAACGAATGAAGCAGGAAGGAGAATATGAGGAGATTGAAGACAACGAGATTGGAGAGGGAAGAACGAGAGGAACAATGGGTAGAAAACAAAAGGACATGAAGCCGAGGTGACCAATTGAAAGAAAAGCAAGGCTGGAGTGCGAAGAGGGAGACAAAAGAACAGCGAATGAAACACAAAAGGGAAATTAACCACATGAAGAAAACCACGAAACTGCAGAAGAAAGGACAGGAGAAGAAACAAGAAGAATAATGAGACAGCAGCAACTGAAACACAAGAAAGAGATTAACCAAATGAGCAAACCATGAAACTGGAGAAGAAGACAGGAGAGGAAACGAGGAAGGGTAATGAGAGAACAGCGAATGAAACACAGGAAGGAAATGAGCCAATTGAAAGAAACGATGAGATGGAAAATGATGAGCAGGAGAAACTGTGGGAGAAAACAAAAACTATACGAGTTTGAAATTAATGAACTGAAGGAGAGATAAAATTGAAGTCCAGAGAAATGGAGGAACTCCAGCAAGAAACAGAAACTAATAAATGTATAAGACACGAGGTGAAAGGAATTGGGAGGGAGAGAAAAGAACAATTAAGACGGAAGCAAGGATGAGGTACGCGGAATCCTGAAAGAGCAAGAGTAAACAGAGAGGAAGGACGGGAGCGACTTAAGGAGAAAGCAAGGTTTACCTACGTAAAGATAAGGGAAAGACGCCAGAAAGAAGCAGAGTATAATAGACACGAGGAGACAACAGAAACTAACAAATGTACAGAGACGCGGGAGTAGAGAAAGTAGAGGAGAGACTGCATGATAATGACGGGGTTAAAGGAACAGAACACACACAACACACAGAAGTAGTGGAGGATAATGGGGGTGAGCTCGCGAGCGTGTAGAGACCCGGTGTGAGCAGCTGGATGGCTGCCTCCAGGAACGAGGGGAGGGAGTTTGCCCCTTGAGGCGAATCACCCAGGTGGTTCGGTGGTGCCAAGCGGAGTTGAAGGACGAGTGCTGTGGATAGGTGCACGTGCAGCTTAGGGGTATAGAGGCCCCGGACCCTTGTTCCTGCACGTGTGGTTGGAATCCGCAGGAGGTGAATCCCTGCCGGATGTACCGTCCAAGAGGGACGAGGTACGCGTGCAGCTGCATGACGTCACGGGCAAGTGCAAGTGCGCAGGCTGTGAGTTGCCGCGCTGGTGCTGCGCATAATTGGAAAAACAAAATTAACAATAGCAAGCCTCGCTTTCGGGTGAACAGGATTCCCTGGACAAGGGTGAAAGACCCCTTACCAGGCACAGGATGAAACTAGTTAGGGGAAGGTTAGCTTAGTTAGACCACTTCATGGGCAGGGGTAAGTCCTCATGGAGTCCGTGAATGGATTAGTTAGAGGGATTGTAGTGAGCTTTAGGTGGAAAATGACATTTGGGAACAGTGACTGACAGTGAATGTGTAGTGGGGACGTAGCTTAGCTACGTAGTGTTAAAAGGAACGTGCTATATGTAAGGGACGACGTGGGAGCACGAGTGAGTTAGGGAGGTAGTTAGAAGGATGGCTGATTCAGCGATGAAGAGTTGGTGAGTTGTGTGGAGACATGTGAGTGAGTGAGGCCAGCGGGTCTGTGTGAGTGGAGCGAATGTGGAATGCATGGTGCGATGAGTGATTGGGGGGAGAGTGACTCCCGCCCAAGGAGCCCGGGTCATGAGAGTGAGTTAGCTGGGTTAGTCAAATTGATAAAATGGAGGTCGTTTGCTGTTGGTGGGAGTGTAGGCTCGGAACCTGTTTGGAGGGGTGCAGGAGCCCTGTTGACGGGCTGGAGCGTGGCTGCGAACGGTGAGTATCGCTGAGTGGGTACCCGGGCACCGGGCTAGTCGGCCGTGGTAGGCCAAGGGCCCATGGGGGCCGGTTAGCGTAGTGGCACGGGTGCGCCCGCTTGGTGCGGGCCCGGAGCGCCGTTAGCCGCGTGGGCAGTGTCGTGGGCACGGGTGACCCTCGGAAAGGGCCCGGGGCGAAGCCTGCCACGTGTGCGTTTCAGGGAGTTGCCATGGGGGGCACTCCCCGGTGTTTAGGGAGCTGTAGGCTCGGAGCAGTGTAGTGCCCGGGGGTGCCATCGTCGGAGAATCGGCAGAGGGTCGTGCCTGCCAAGGGGAGCCACGCGTCCCAGCCATGAGACCGTGTGAGGCACGGAAGGAAAATTTGAGGCGAGGCCCGAAATTTGCGGAGGACACCAACACAGGCGACGGGAATCTGGGTTGTTAGAACCATAGATTAAGCGAGAGGCGCTTGTTGAAAGCCCCGGGTAGTTAAAGGTTAATGTTAGGGTAGATAGGAAGTTACCCCTCCGCACCATCCATCCCTTCGCTCTCGTTGTGGGCCGCTGGACCCACCTTGGGTTGTAGATCGCTGAGATCTGGGAGGCCATCCTGAGCTTCATTGGGCTCGCACAGGACGCTAGCTCTCCCTTATTCCCCTCCGGGAAGGAACGTAGGGTTGGGAGTAGGCTAGGGACGATAGGTTAGCCGAACAGAGACAGTAAAGGGGGTTAGGGGACAATTTATAGTGGAGTATGGAAATAAAAAGAAAATAAAACAAAAAATTAACTGGGGCTAAATTGGTTTTTACAATTAAGGGAGTGGTATGGACAGTGACAGGCAAAGGCGATAGGTGGGAGGGAGACAGGTAGTAGGTCCGAGCCCGCCTTCTGCGAGTGGCCAGCACCACCGCACTCCCTCCACCAACCTGCACTGCACGGCAAGAGGCCGGCCAACTTCATCGGCTGTTGTTTTGCTGCAAGGCCTGTGCCGGTCGGATCGTCCGACGGCTTGTTACTTCGAGGCCTGTGCCGGCCAACTTCGTCGGTTGGCTGCGTTGTGCTGCAAGGCCTGTGCCGGCCGAATCGTCTGCGGCTGTTTTCTTCAAGGCCTGTGCCGGTCAGCTCCACTGCCAGCTGTTTTGCTGCAAGCCTGGGCCGGTCGTCATCTGCCGGCTGTGTTTGCCTGCAACGGCCTTTTCGGCAGGTGTGTTGCCTGCTCGCCTTGGCCATGCCATACCCACTGCCCACATCGGCGTTTGCCCCGTTCAATTTTGCTTTACCCCCCGTTCATTTCCATGTGCGCCAGGATCAACAAGCAACAGTTTGCAAGCTGCAGGAACTGTCCTGTTGGCAGCTGCAACACGGGCCTGCAGTGGCGGCCCGTGCACCGGTTTTCGTTTGACTTCTTTTTTCCTGCAGAGTCCATTGATCCTGGCCATGGTTAGTGTAAAATTTATAAGGTTAAGGTGTTAAGTTGTGATTGTGTAATGTAAATATGAGTGTGCCCCGGCATGTCTGTCTTAGCGCCGGCAATTTTATTTAAGTCGTCTGTGTGAGTGAGTTTGTTTAGTTAGTTACTCAGCCCTCAGGTTATTTATTTGGGGAGAACTACACATGATGGACACGATAATTTGACGACTCGGGACGAGTCTGTAAAAAGGGGAGGGGTAGTGTTACGGCTGTGGAAATTCGCAACACCATCCAGGTCCATAGGTGAGGTATTTCTGAAGTACATGTGTAGTTAGCTCCAAACCCGTTGTATAGAGGGAATTTATGTGACCATTCGGGCTGTGACCTCTTCAGAATAGCGTTTTCTTTTACCTTTTGTTATTTTGAGCTGCACCTGCACGTCTCCGCCTGCCAGAGGCCTCCCTCCCCGCATCTCTCCGCCCCGCCGTTGAAGAAGCTACCGTCGTTCAAATCCATTTTCATTTTTTAATTGAACGAAGCCAAGGGAGGATTCTCGTTCCCCCCCGAAAGGGCAGGAGGACACGCCCCGCTTCGATGCTTCGAGGCGCGCCTCGAAGGGGCGGAGCCAAAAGGGGCGGAGAGACAGGGCGGGGCGGGGACGATATAGCACGGCGAAGCAGCAGGGAGGTGTGTCGGTGGAGTTGAGTGGTGTCGGTCAAGCAGTGGGTGGTCGGTGGCGGTCGAGTTGAGTGGAGTTGTGTCGGTTGGTCGTCGAAGTCGCAGTTGCATCGTCGTGGTCGGTTGTCGCTTTGGCTGCGGGAAGTGGAGTTGCTTCTCCTCGACCCGGGAAAAGGGAAGCTGCACGACATCAGCTTCGCCCCCCCCCCCCCCCCCCCCCGTGGCTGCTACTCTGCCCCTGCCGCATGGTCCTGCTGCCGCGGTCGGTGCTGGGTCCGTGGCGTCGGAAGGCCAGTACGGTCGGGCGCGAGGCGCGCCGGAGAGGCCTTGCGGCCGCGCTCGAGGGAGTCACGACCGCGGGACGGGCGCCAAGGACAGCAACTCAGGGAAGTCGCGACTTCCATTTTCTTTGGGGTTTTGTGTGAACGTGTGTGTGTGGCGCCGTGTCTCGCGAAGTAGAATTGTGTCAGTGGTCCGTTGTGTCGTGTAGTCGGTTTCAACTCTTTCTTTTATATGTGCATTTCTTTTATTATAATTGTTGCTGTGAATTCTTGTTGCTATATGTGTGCTCTATGTGTCGTGTTGTAAATAAAATGCTTGTCTGTTGAATTCTCCCCCGTGTCGCTGCGTCCTTCCTTCGTTGGGTCTCCATCTTGTTTCACGTAAAGGGTTCGTCGTGGGCGCGGGACGCCCGATAATTAATCTGAACCGTCAAGGCCGACGATAACACCGCCGGTATCCGTTAGCCCGGAACGAGCCGCTTAAGCGGATCGTGTCCGAAGTCGGCCTGTGGCGAGGTACAACCCTCGGTAGGTTACCCATGCGGTTCTTAGGTATATCGACTTTCGGCGATTTACCCTATTCGCGCGGGTAGAATGCGGACTGGGTTGTGAGGCCGAAAGGTCCACCCGTGACTGGATCCCGGCGTTAGCCGGGAGGGTCACGACTGAATTGTCCGTCCGGTGGGCGAGGCGGTCGCGATTCGAGTCACGTGGCCGATCGCACGCCGACGGGCGCGAATTCGCAACTATATATTATATATATATATATATATATATATATATATATATATTATATATATACACTGTGTATGTCAGGTCAGTCAGGTCAGGTCAGGTATGGGAGCATGCGCCAGATCAGCGCGTCGCTGCGTCCACTTTCCACCGGTACTCCAGGGGCCTCCGTCTGGCCATCCCCGCGCAATGCCTGGCCCATCCCGTCTCCTTGAGATGCTGATCAACCTGCTGCAACCACGAGGCATGTGGTCAGCCCATTGGCTCCACTCATGAGGCTCCCTCATTGAGAGAATCTGGTGAGCAGCATCAGCATCAGGAAAACGAGTCACATGTCCATACAGCCGCAGTGACGCTCACGGACTATGCAGGTAACAAATCTCATTTGAGTCTCTCAGCAATCGCTCGTTGGACACAAAGTCCGACCAGCGAAAGCCAAGGATTCTCCGAAGAGACCTGGTATGGTACAAAGGAATTAAGTGTCCGTCTCAGATTCCTGGTCAGATTTCAAGTCTCACATCCAGAGAGCAACACTGGAAGCACCAAGGACCTGAAGAAACGGACTTTCGTCTCCTCTACAGGTACCGGCAGCGCCGCACCCCATGATCCAGTGAATCAATGACCCCCCAGTCCTGACCCAGATGTCTGTTGACCTCTGGCTCACAGCCAGCAGACATGAATATCACGACCAAGGTAAGTGAATCTCTCCGTGACCTAACATCCTCAACCACAAACAGGTACAGACAGGATAGCAGCATCCAAGATGTCACTGAAACCCTGGATCTTAGTTTTGACTCAGGAAACCCATAATCCCAGTGGCTCCGACTCCTCATTCAGCACCTCGAGGGCCCCCAAAAGGATATCTCAAGTCCTCCGCAAAGATCACGGCATCATGTGCGAAATCAAGGTCAGAGATCTGGACATTCCCAAACGATGCACCGCAGCTTGATCTCTCATACATCCTACCCAGAATCCAGTCCATGCAAATGCTGAAAAGTGCGCGGGCCAGAACACACCCCTGACGAACTCCAGTAACAACTGGAAATAAGTCAGAGATGGTACCACCACATCTCACAGCACTCTCAGTACCAGAGTATAGTTCAGACATTCAGATCGACAGTTTTGGTGGCACCCCACGAAGACCAAGAATCCTCCAGAGGGCATCCCGATTCACTGAATTGAACGCCTTACAGAGATCAATATAGGCTGCAAGCAGCCCCTGCCGAAACTCTCGTCTGCCTTCGGTGAGGACCCGAAGAGCAAGGACACGGTCAATCGTTGACCCCTTTGGTGTAAAGCCTGACTGCTCTGGACGCTGGTACTCA
>CM068954.1:1814760-1829841 GCA_035128595.1 Eptatretus atami
GTAGTCATGCGCCAGACAAGATGCCTCGGATGCGCACGATGCAGTCAGCCGCAGACCCAGACAGAAGTGCGCTCGACCAGTTGGGACGCAATCTTCAATGCTTTTTTCGTCGCTTGTTCGTATTTTATTTTTTTCGAAGCCAAGTTCCCCCGACCATTTACGTTGTGTTTCCGTTTCGTTTTATTTATGTTAATTGCTCTTCGTGATTTTCAAAATCAAACTTTTTCTGCTTCCAAACTGTCCTGTGCTGTTGTTTAACTTGTCGATTCTCTCTCTCAGTCGTCGCGCCGTTAACTGTGATCATCAAGTGTACATCTCCGTTTGTCTGCCTCGTTTTCCCTTCTTTTTCCAGTATTGTTACTTCTATCCCCTCAGCAAAATCCTTTTTTTGACCCTCCAGCCTCAAAAATCAAAAACAATATCTCTCCTTACACCCGAAAAACCAAAACATTCGGGAAAACCCTGCAACGAACAACACTACATCAGAATAATTTTAATTTTTTTCTATTTAAACTCACTCATTTTCCACACCTCTTGCAATATCTCCAATTGAACAAAAACATTCTCTCTAGAAACTTCTTTCACAACCTTTAAAACGTTCCAAAATGTATCTTAAATTGCCTTCTCTTGCTTATACTCTCATAAAAGACACATTCATTCTTTTCTTAATCATCAAAATCTCTTCCCTTTCTCTTTGACAGCTAACTTCCTAAAACTGCATCATTCCTAAAACGCAAGTTCATCACCTCCTCTTCACTTCAGTCAAGTTTCCGAAACGCCTTCAGCCAAAAGCACCCGAACCACCACTCACCATGAGCCTGTTGCAGTATTCAGTGCTGGGAATCCTGAGGCGTCGATTTTAGCAAAGGCTGTGGCAACACGACAAAATTTCCCCTTCACGTCCATCATGTTCGCACCCTTCCATGTCAGTACCACCCCCCCCCTAAATCTGCTCCCCCTCTCAACTTCAACCCTCTTGCCCTCGCTCAACTTCCCCCTCCCAGCCTTCACCCCTGCCCTCCCGCTTCCCCCCTCCCCACATCACCCGGCATCCCCTGGACACCCCCTCTCCTTGTCCTTAGCCACATCCCAATCCTTGACAGCTCCTCTACCCGTCCTACCGTGTGGACCTCAAACATCCGAGGCCTCCATTCCAACCTGCATCTCTCATCCAGACCTGCTGCCGATAAAAACCGACATCACCTGTTTACTGAATCCTCCTCCCAAAACTCCTCCATCCTTCTATCTCTTCCCTGCTATTGTCACTCGATTCATCGACTGAACCCCTCTTGCGGCGCATCATGCTTTACATAAAAAAACTTCAATTCTCACTTTTCCATATACTCTCTACACTCCCAAATTCCCAGCATACCTTTGTGTCGCAATTCCCTCGCTCTCACTCGTGTTTGTCTTGTGTTGGCCGTCCTCCCAAAAGTGACGACTTCATCTGCTATCTCTCTTCAGATGACATGAACCAACTGTTAGCCATCATCCCAACTTCTCTCTTTCCTCATCTGTGGTTGGTTCAGTTGTCACTATGCTGTATTGCTGGTATGGACTCTCTCACCCAGCCATGCACTTCTGCAAAGACTTCTTGACTCCATGGGTCCGACTTCAATCTAGCTGAATTTTCCAACCCGGAATTCTCCAATGGCAAATCTCCCTTCTGGATTGTATGAACAAGTTCCCCAACGTATTCTTGCTCGTCCCTCTGTTCCCAATTGCTCTTCATTCTAGTGAAGGTCAACATCTCAGCTTCACAGAGAACAGCCTCTGCCCGCGAGTCTGGCGATTCACCGAAACAAAGAGCAGGACTGAAAGCACCATCACACTTCAGAAACTGTTTGTCCTAAGACCACCGCCGTAATATTATCCCCTGGAATTCTTCACATAAGGCCTGTTCTCACTTTTGCACAGAATCATCCCATCTCGTATTCATTAGCATACACTTACTATCCACCTCTACATACATCCCACGCAGGTGAGCACCGACAGTTTGCACACATACATAGGGACTCGCAGACAGTCTCAACACAAATAAACCAACCCAAGCAACATGTGAGATGTGTCGGAAGAAGTGAGCTGAATATGACAGAATGATAAGAGAAACAACATATACTCCGCTGCCTCTACAAACGTCAGAAAGTTTGAGCGTCACGAAGAGGAGACTACCTGCTAATGTATTTGGGAACATTTCGTGAACATGTTTCAAAAGCGACTAAATGGATAGGCGCGGTACAACCTACCTACAGTGGATGGTTGTGATATATTCCAGAATCGGACGGACACTCCCTGAGAGGGATTTCCGCGTCTATCCCCAGTATCCAAATGCTCCCTAAATAAATCTAAGCAGCCTGAGCCCAACTTTAGATCCCATGACTACGCTGTGTTTCTTCCCCTATGGTGAACCAGGCATGGCAGCCACACATGAGATGACTATGGAGGGAGAGAGAATGCCTCAACCACACCATCAGCATGCTACGTACACAGTTTAGCGCAACACAGTGATGGAAGGAGTATTGAATCCCATTTTTCTGAGCTTAAGTATTTCCAGCAACGACAGTTGACTCATCAGCTCCGGAAAGTTTGAAACGAATAACCGAATTTCATCAAACTCCAGCAAAGCAGTAAAAGTGGTGAGCAATTAGTCCTTGCAGACATCTGGTCCAATGTAGCAATATAGATCTGGCATTGCGATTAAGGAAGACTGTTCTACCTTCATCTTTTCAGGGTATCCCCCAAAAAAATCATGGACGCTACCTGATGGCTACGGTATAATTGGTACACACTGCGAAAGCGATTTATCATGACTATCACTCGCCAATTTTAACTCCTTGCAGATGAGACAAACCTGCTTCCGCCCACCAACCAGTATTCCTCCCACCAACAGCTCAACGTTGGCAATGGCACCAATGATACAGGCACTTTTTCCTGACAATAAGCAGCTTATTATAAATTCAACTTGCCACATAAAGTCTACACCTGCTCCTCCACCAGTCAGTTGAAAAGAAACCTATTAAGTACGTCACTTCACTGTGATGAATTTGTTAAAAGTTTCATCAAAATTGTTTGTGTACTTTTCAGAAAAAGAGAAGCAAATACCTTCATGGGGGGGGGCGGTAACCCACTCCCTCCATAGACCCCTCTAAGATTGCAATTTTGATGCGACGATAAACTTTATACATTACGTGTGATGAAGGTTCGTCAAGTTTCGATTCAAATAATTGTGTGTGTAGTTGTGGAAAAGCAAATTACCTATTTTGGGGGGTCAAAAAAAAACCCAACCCCCTTAATGGCACAGATTTTAATGCGGTCAATACACCTTCGTTAGCATCAACATTGAGCTTGTTCCAAGTTCATCCAAAAAACCGTGTGTTGTTCAAGCGATAATGACTGAAGTGTTTACGACTGACTACTCACCTACAGACACTGCTCGATTCCATTAGCTCACCTGACTAAAGTCCAATCGGGGTGAGCTAAAAGAAGACAGAAGAAATGAGAAACAAAGGAGAAAGGCAATTTCTTCCTGAGCTGTTGTGCTTGGTCTCATGTGGAAGCAAATCATTTTTAAAACCACTACCCGAGTAAAGGAGAATCAGGTTCCACGGTATGCCATTGCCCTATTTTACACAGGACAGACGTTTCTCTTTGCCTGCAAGACATATATCAATGGTAACGATAGTTTGCAAGCTTTTGTACCCAGTTCACTTAAACAAATGTACTTATCAAAAACCAACGACCATGGGAGTAATTCACATTCGTGGTCAAATGCTTCGGCAATCACCCATCCGCATTGTAAATGGTTAAGAAATGAATGAGCATGTCGGAATGCCCTCATTTCACGATAATCCGGCATGCTCCTCTGACGACAAATACCGAAACTCCGTGTGGTTCTTACAAAAATACGATTTCCAAAAATACGGAGAGTTTCACCCATGTTTTTCAAGATCCCACAAGCAATGGTTATTGAAAAATATATTTCGAACAATATATGGAAGCAATCCTCATCAGCAATGATCAAACAGTTGCTGACATATCAACCAAATCATCGAACCGAAAACAGAATGCCTCAACTAATGATATCTCACGCTTATCCTCGACAGAAAGAGTATTAGAAGCATTGATTCCATTTCACTGACGAGAGCAAGCAGAATCAACTTTCCCGGTGAGTTTCCTCAACCAGAAAAACTCGTGGTGCGACGCCCACTTCATGCGCTACAGCTCAAGTGATCCATAGTCATGCTCATATGCACCTGAATTCACAAGTGGTTTTGCTCGATGTACACTTTGAATCATCGTAAAAAAAAGAAAACACTCACACGCATTCATACAGTACAAAAATTCTCAGTGCAGCAAAAATGGAGAAAATGTGTTCATTCCGATAGATCTGGTTCAGTAGACTAATTTGCCATTCATCATGAAGGAGGCAGTTCGCCCTCATTCCCACGTTATTGCCGACAATTAACAATCTCAAGCAATCCCTGACAAACTGAGTTACCTGCCGCGAACGAGTGTTTGGCCACGACAGCTTTACGTACTCTCAGTATAAATAAACTGTAAGAATACTTGAAGCTGCTATCGTGCTCACGATAAGCCAGAAATCTTTCAACAAATTACTCACATATTCACAAGAATATGTTGTTCTAAGTCTAAGGAACTTCTGTTGACAGATACGTTATCTGTTGTTCACGATTATCATTATAAAGTCCACTGATCGAATCGATAAAGCACGACTTTGAAATAAAATTTACATTTTGCATTGAAATTTCGTATCACTCTGATTGGGGGGAGGGAGCTTTGCCCCCCGTCCCTTTTTTGACAGGCTTTTACACGAGTGGGAAGATAACCAAATTCTTCAATTTCAAGGCATCAGATCACAATGAATGACACCCTGAGAGAATTAACTGAAATGGAACTGTAAGCGATGAGAACCAACGTGATTTTAAACAGACTTGCCTTGGCAAAGAAGAGATAAAACAAGAAACAAACTAAGGGGAGCACTCGGCGAAGAGCGAAACCTCCGCCGCCAATACTGCTGTCACTCAACTAACCTATATCTTACTTCCATTAAATATATATCAACAGTCTGACAGATTATATGGTCTTTCTCAGCATTATTTTTTTGGGGGGGGGGGGTTGAATCACTATAAAAACATTAGAAATGCAAAAAAAAGAATCGAATTTTGTTGAAAAAAAGTTCCAAAAATTTTTTTTTCTTCTAACAATTTTTTTTGGGCGGGGGGTTGAAAATACTCTTAAAGCATTAGAATCAAAAAAAAAAAAAAAATTCTCAATGTGCGTGGGGGGTTGAAATCACTATAAAACATGGTAGAAAATGCATAAAAAAAAAAAACATTTCTCTAACAATATTTTTTGGGGGAGGGTTGAGAAATCACTACAACATGTAAGAAATTTCCAAAAAAAAATTCTCTAACAATTTTGTTGGGGGGGGGGGGTTGGAAATCACTTAAAAAACATGTAGAAATCAAAAAAATAAATGCTTTTCTCTAAACAATTTTTTTTGGGGGGGGACAAGTCCAAAATCTAATGGCATGAATCGCTGGCCCATACCTAACCCCTTCCCCCCCCACGCAAGTTTCGTCGAAATCCGTGGAGGAGTTTTCCTCAATACTGTTCACCAAACAAAACAAAACAAACAAAACAAACAGAAAAGGGGTGAAAACAGTAACCTCCGAATCTTCGATGGCGGAGGTTAAAACAAACAAACAATAAAAAATTCTCTCAAATAACTTAACAAATGTATTTGTATTTTAAGTCTCACTTTGAAATAAACGTCTGAAATAACTCTTCATACATTCATCATGCATGTTTAAAAAAAGAAGCGAAGGCAAAAAAAAATAAGAAGGAAAAGTAAAAGAGAGGGATGAAACGACCTTTGCTTCTCACAGGAGTCCTCACCCAAACTTGTATTACACTGCATCAGACTCAACAGTGAAATCGAAGGACGACTCACCCAGCTTGACAGTTTCGTCTTCATCTCGGCGTCTTAGAATAAAAGAGGGAAACTGGTGCTTTCAAATGGAATTTGCTAACTGCATTTCCACACAGACATTACCAAAATAGAGTATCGAAAGGTGCTAAGAGCACTGGATTTAATGAGGAGATGGTGAGGAGGAGAAAAAAATCACAACTACAACGGCACTCTAATTGCGATACCTCCCCAACCTGTTACTTTACGTTTGTATCCACTGATAGGTGATCTGGATTCGACCTAACTAAATCTAATCGTTCTTCTTCACCTAACCAACTCATTCCACAAGTTTCGTCCGAATCCGTCCATAAATTTTTGAGACCAATTGGCCTATATTGTTAAGCCCATCATCGTATGTGAAGAATCACCTTTAAAAATTCGCGGATCCAGATTCGATCTTTCCAAATCGGTCATTTGTCCGTTTACATACCAAGTTCTCCACAGTTTTTTTCCGATCCGTCGACAACTTTTGTGAGATATCCTGCTATTATGTCTTTTAAGCCATATCACTCAATGTGAAGAATCCTTAAAATTCTCGGTTTCTGGATTCAGATCTTCACAAAACAATCAATTTCTCCGTTTTACTACCCAATTCCTCCACCAATTTTGTACGCGAATCCGTCGACAACTTTTTGAGAATATCCTGCTATTATATTCGTTTTAGCCATTCACTCAATGAGTGAAGGGAAACGCTTAGAACTTCTGGATCTGATCGGATCTCCCAAATCGAATCATTTCGTCCTTTACATTACCCAATTCTCACCAAGTTTGTCAAATCTCGACCAACTTTTGAATTCCTTGCTATATTCGTTTTAGCCATATCACTCAATGTGAAGAATCACTTAAACGTTCCGGATCTGATCTGGATTCGGATCTTCACCAAATCAATCTTTCGTCGTTTGCAACCAAAAGTTCTCCACCAAGTTGTTGTCGATCCGTTCGACACTTTTGAGATTATTTTGTTTCACAACAGACAGACAAGACAATGATAGACAGTGTTGAAAAACACAACCTCCATCCACCTTGGTTGGTGGAGATTAAAGACGCTAACATTCAACATACAAAACATTACAAGAAAACATTACAACACTTACGGTTATTGTGATCTAAGAAAGAAATCATTACACAAACCCGCTGTCTCGCCACGCTCCAGCAGGAATTCAATGTCTTCGTCGTATTTCCACTCTTCACGTTACGCGAAAGACAGTGCGTCGGCACCGTTCGGAATCATCTGGAGCATCTCATCCTTGCATCTTGTTTGCCGTGATCGATGAGCCACCTGTTACCAGCAACAAGCATAGAGGAGCGGAAAAGGCACGACAGCCAGTGTGGCGAAAGACAAAGGCCGGTCCGCTGATGTTTACCTTGCTGGATGACGATCGAATCGAGGCGAGCTTCATTCTGCTCGTATCTACAATGCGCTTCTCGACGGTGCTTTCCTTAATAGTCGGAAAACCTTCACCACTTACAACTGCCCAATACGAGGGGCCCGTCCTGCAGCCAGTCAGCGTTCCGCATCCACCACAATAGTATCGAAATCCTAACATACACAGCAAATTTAGCAATCGGCATCAAGTATAGACAAAAAAAAACCATTCATCTCTCGAGCATCAATGGGCCACAACACACAAACGTGGAACACTAATTACAAGATATGGCATATGCCTAGCACCTACATGCTGCAGGTCCACTTTTGAGGGTTCCAATCGGAGTCATAAGATGACGGCATTCACATGGCCCAAGTTGATGCCCAAACCTCTTCTCTCGTACCTCATGCATAACACAAACTTCTTGTTCCTGTCTGAGTTGAAAGTGATGATCCCGTCTGGTAAAGAATCGCAGAAGTCAGTTATTAAACATGTCTATTTTCCTTACTTTCCTTTCAACTCAAGGTTCTTCTATTTCAGCCAGCGCGACCCCTCTCATGTGCACCTGTCTTCCTCATCGGTTGTGTTTCCATCAAGGCGCATGTCTACCCCGCCACAGCAGAAGTCCTCAAGGATATCCAACACACGTTCATTGACTAAAAATGAGACTCCGACCCTGCAGTGACACAATGTTAAAGCATCACCTCGTTATCGTCGCCATTCAGCTGCTGAGCTTCATTCATCATACATATTCTCGCAAGTCTGTCCTGTTCTGCTCTGTCTGTCCATCTGGTGGCGCGTTTCAAAAATCAACTCACCGCACAGTATCATCAAGGGTTAACCTGAATATCGAGACTGTACTCTTGTAACACTCCAATCAACCGAACACATCACTTGATCCCACATACAAAGCCTACGAAGCATTACAAACCTCAACACAAAACAGCAGTCATTCATATTGCAAAATAAGCTTGTATTGGCTTGACTTGGACCAATCCATCATCAACTGTCCCTAAATATTACGATGACATGCTTCCCTGATTTTTCGGGTCGGCTCGCCTGCATTTGATTTTTCATTTATTTTATATTTTCATATTAACGGTGTCTTTCCGACGTTCTGTGATCTTTCCTGGTGTATCGGTTTTCGACTGCGTTGGCACCACAAAAATACTTGTACTTCCACATTAGTCCGGTCACTCACCTTATGATTTTTGTTAAAACTGCGCGGGCTCGATGAGAGCTACACACAGAAAATACAACATAGGAGCGAAACAAAAGGCGGGAGACGGAAGAAAAACTTGGTGAACAGAGACATTGAGGAGATCTTGGAGAGGATGGCAGTACACGGTCGTTAACCCTAAGATGACACTACAGCAATTTCAGTCCTTACATACAGGACTTTCAGGAAGAAATCAGGGAATTTGTAGGATGTGGGTTTGGGGTGGATTAGCGGGTTAAAAATCGAGGATTTGATGAGACGATAAGAGTGTTGGTGGAACACGTTGTGAAGACTGGAGGAAGAATCGATTGAGAGAGTGTGCGAGTTTGTTCCAAGTGGAAGAAGAGAATGAAAGATGAAGGGAGCAGTGATTCTGATTTGTAGTTTTACCCAGAAGGGGTCTGTCCGACCTTTAACGCCTCGGAAATATGGTAGGAAACCGCAGACAAACGGGGGGGGGAGGGCGACACGGGAGGAGGATGTAGGAAACAGAAAGCACCACCACTCCTGCGGTGAGGAGTAGGGCCCCAGACTCAGCCTCCACCCGGAGAATTACCAATATCCAAATGCTTGCAGTTTGACAGCGTAAGCGGAGAAGGTTGAGAGCGGGAGCACCAGCCCAGAGGAAGAGAGCTGTACTCCATCAGGCTATTGGAAAAACTTTTATGTGTCAGGAACTCAGGTGTGATCGAGGAGCGACTTTGCATGATGGATATTCCATTCGGGCAAACCGCTTTGAGCCAGTTGGAAATGTGACTTTCCCAGGAAAGATCATGGCAGAGATAAGTGAGAAACCAGAAGCTTGAAAAAAAATGACTTCTATTCCAGCAGGATAGTTGAGAAAGGCAGATGGGATGGGGGGGTCTAAATGTCCTTTCGGAATTGACATAGTGAGAGTGTGAGATTTCCTATTGGAAAGACATTTTCACGGTTGGCCATTTGTAATTTTAATCCAGATCTGCAGAAGAGAGAGAAGCTGTGCTTGCCGGCGAGGGATGACAATAGTACGCAGAGTGTCATCATCAGCAAGAGATAAAGAGATTTTCCATGAATCATTTTCTTCATTTTTTAATATTTAATTATGATGTCCACACTTTCTGTGATTTTTTTTTTCCATGACTTGGCTTCGATATCCATTGCACACAAAATTTCAACTTTTTGTCACGGAAGCACCATCTTTAATATCATCTGACAATGTTAGAAAGGGCAACGATATGTATATTATATATATATATATATATATATATATATTGCTATATATATATAGTATATTATATATTATATATATATTTAATATAGACACTGTGCATGCAGGTAGTCAGTTGCAGTTCAGGTATGGGAGCATGCGCCAGATCAAGGCGTCGCTGCGTCCACTTTCCAAGCCGGTACTCAGGGTCCGTCTGGCCAACCCCCCAGGCGATGCCTGGCCCTATCCCCTCGTCTCCTTGAGATGCTGATCAACCTGCTGCACCCACGGGCATGTGTCGCCCATTGGCTTCCACTATGAGGGTCCCTCACTTGAGAGAAATCTGGGTGAGCAGCCATCAGCATCAGGAAACACGAGTCACATTCCATACAGCCCAGCTGACTCTCACGGACTAATCAGTACCAAAATCTTATTTGAGTCTCTCTCAATCGCTGGTGGCACAAAGGCTCGACAGCAAAAAGCCAAGATTCTCCGAAGAGACCGCTGGTACAAGATTAAGTCTCCGTCTCGATTCCTGTCAGATTTCCAAGTCTCACATCCATAGAGCCAACACTGACGCACCAAGGCCTGAAGAAACGACTCTTCCTCCTCTACAGTTTACGAGCGCCGCCACCCCATGATCAGTGAATCAATACCACCCATCCTACCCAGCAGTTCTGCTTGACCTCTGGCTCACAGCCAGCAGAGACATGAATATCAACTACCAGTAAGTGATCTCTCCTACCTAACATCCTCACCACAACCAGTACAGTCAGATACAGCATCCAACATGTCGCTAACCCTGGATCTTACTTTTGCTCAGAAACCCATATCCCATGCTCCCTACTCCTCATTCAGCACCTCGAGGGCCCCAAAAGATATCTAAATCTCCGCAAAGATCACGGCATCTATGTGGATAATCAAGTTCAGAATCTGACATTCCCAACGATGCACCGCAGCTATGATCTCTCATAAATCCTACCAGATTCCAGTCCATGCAAATGCTGAAAAGTGCGCGGGCCAAGAACACACCCCTGACGAACTGCCCTTAGATAACAACTGGAATAAGTCAGAATGTGACCACCACATCTCACAGCACTCTCAGTACCCCAGAGTATAGTCAGACATCCAAACGATCATTTTTCACCCCACGAAGACCAAGATCCTCCAGAGCATCCCGATTCACTGAATTGAACCCTACAAGATCAATATAGGCTGCAAGAGCGCCCTGCCGAAAACTCTCGTTCTGCCTTCTGAGGACCCGAAGAGCTAAGGACACTGTCAAATCGTTGACCCTTTGGTGTAAAGCCTGACTGCTCGGGACGCTGTACTCAGCAGATGATTGCAACCTATCATAATATCTGGCAAAGACCTTGCTCGGCATTGGAACAGCTCACCCCTCGGTAGTGTTGACCAGCTTGAGGATCACCCTGCCCTTTCCAAGAGACAACAAGGCCCCTCTTCGAGTCATTTGGATGATGCCTGTGTCCAGCAGAGCACAGAACTGCATGAACGACACGAGGCCATTTCCACCAGCCATTGAGAATTCAGTATGATGCCAAAATCCCTGGACCTTTACCCATTTCAAACAGTTCAGCTGCAGACCTGTGTTTCACAAAACAAGGTGGACCAACAGTGATTGAGGCGTTCAAGCATAGTTTGTACACCCCCTGATTTCCAATTCAACAGCTGGTGGATCTAAGCCTGGTTTTAACCCTCAAAAGTACCGCCCACCGCCCTTACTTCGACTCCTCTGTCAGAGCCAACCACCCCTCTGCTCAAACTGCGTACACCGAGACGGGCTTGATGAACACATCCGTGAATTCCCCTTGTAAGCAGGAAGAATCACTTGACCGCAGGTGTAATGCTCTACCCCCCTCACAGTTCCTTCACATCGGTCCTCCTTGTCCACCCTATAGCGCCGTAACAGTTTTACGCCTCAGCTCCCTGAACAGCTCAGCTCTGCCCATTATAGCTGCCATCCGACTCGAGCAATGTTATCTGTGTCTCGTGAGAGACAAAATTCTTCTTCGCCCTTCGTGAGTTCCAAGACAGTTATCGCACATCAAAGGTGGTGTCTTAAGGCACCCAGCAAACTCTTCACGGATCCCACCAATAGGCACCAAACTTCATCTCAAGATTTTCCACTACAGCCATTAATTCGCAAGCTCCTCAACTCACTCTCATCCTTGAGCTTGCAACACCCAGCTAGGCTGCAGGAGTACCATTCTCCGATTTAAGGGCAACTTAAGAGACTCACAACAAGCCGTATGTCATTGTTGAGGAAACTGAGCACCCAATTCGACCCTGCAGTTCTGGATCATCCTCCAGGACATCAAAGAACCACATGTCAAATCTCCTTTGGCACACTGCCAGTTGGAATAACAAGTCCAGCAATAGCTGTCCATGAACCATTACCCTAGTCATGACGTCTTGCAAAGTGAAGAACTTAGGATTCTTTCACAGTTCAGACCATTGGGACCAACACGTATTGTTGGCGCAAGGTTCTCCGATGGTACGCATAAACGACAACTAGGGAGCAGCGAGCAGTAGAGCGGCTCCACCGAACACACCGATTTAGGTCTGACCCTGGGTAAGTCCAAGGCACGGCCCCTTACCCAGGACCATAATCGCCTTAATAATTCGCGCTGTAGGGGTGGTTAATTGCCAAACTTAAATGATACTAAATACCCACGCTGCAAAAGCTCCGGGAATTCACACCCTCGGCACCTCGAGCGGGACGAGCCGTTACCGTGCTCAACCGTGTTAACCCGAGGATGGTTACCGCCTATCGGTCAATCTGAAACAATTAGCAACACGTCTCGAATCCCAATACGCAAACCACGCAAAGACAAAGACAGCTGGTACATTCACAAGGGATATTTATTTATAACATAATCGAGGGGAAACAAGCAGATTATACACAATAAAGAAAGTATCAAAATGATACAAAGCATTCCTTAAAGTCCCTGACAGCCAAAACATAAATTTCATTTAATATGTCCTAGAGGAGTTTTCATCGTGAATTTCAGAATCTCCACATTTTTTTCACAATATCTATTCTGTTAAATGTAAAATTAAAAAAACAACCTCTTCGGAACGCCTAAAAATTCTCCTGAAAGGCTAAACCCACATGACGTCATATACAGATGTCAATCTGACACTTAATTACTCGGTAGTGTCTACATGATCTATTGCTTGCTGTGTTTTCCACATTGCGATTGGCGCTCATCGCTTCGTTCATTCTGCTTAAAAAAATCGAACATTGTTTTGAAATAATGGATGACATGGCTTTCACTTGTTCGTGGACGACAGTGGCGTAGTGTGAGAGATGAAGATTTTTGGTCTAATACATGGAGAATTGTAGGGATAAAACATCAGTCGCGGAAGTTAAGTTATGGCAGCTGGAAATAAATACCGGCCCTTTACCAGTTCGAGCAGAGGAACAATGGACGATTGAATTCGGGGTTAATTTATGATCGCAGGACATCGAAGAAAACTCGAAAAATAAATGTTAGACTAAATCCTCTTCTGTTATTCAAATAATGTAATTCGACTTGCTACTGCCTGATATCAAGAAATATTTTAGTGATGCCTGAACAGCGCAGCGGACATGTTTCTCCGCGCAAATTAATCACAAACAAGGCCAGCCATGTCATCGCCATACTCTTCCCGCATAAAACGAAGCAACCTCGCCTGTCCGATACAATTGAAAATTGTGTGCAAACACACTTGCGACACAATTGTCTCGAGTTTACAAAATACTGATCATTCTGTTTGCATTTTTATTTATTTTATTCCTACTGCTCATGTAGCGCCGGTAGAAAAATGAAAAAGACAATAAAAAATAACTTAACAGCACGTCAGATTATCGCCAAGTCGGTGACGGACTCTATTTTATGGACATAGCTCTAGCTCTAGATCTCAAGGTGACAAGTAACTTTATTAGCATGACACAATGTAAAGTCATGCTAAGCAGTCCCAGAGATATGAGCGTGTACATAGACAGATACATTTGTCTTTCATATTTGCAAACATTTTTTCCTTTTCTTTTATTACAGCATTTTGGCTGGTGGTGTGTCGTATGCACTTAGCTGCCGGGTACTTATCATTCTTGAGGACTGTGTCCTGATGCAGTGCCCCTCTACCAGTTACACACACTGGAACTTACTCATTTGGCGACCTCGGAAGGATGACGGCTGAGTCAACCCCCTGGGTGATTAATTCACGGCCGACGCTTCACTTCAGACCCTAGGAGTCCAGCCCCACCCAACCCACTTAAGCCAACACCAGGCTAGCTATTCTTGGCTTGATGTATGATAGCATGCCAATGGAAACAGTACCTTCACTTAATTCATATTCTCTGACGTTACATCTTTTCGGAATACCATGAAGCTTACCACAGTCTTTGCTTGTATTGCACATGATCCTGCTACGATACATCTTGCAGCATTTCGGAAATCGGCTAAACTATTAAAACTTTCGCGAAAACAATCACTGGAATTAGACGATCACAGAGATTGCACGAACATTGCAAATTCATTTGTAGTACTTTATAAGGCGCCGACATCTTGACTCGAGTCAATCCACTCTGTGCATTACTGTATGTGATCCATGCAGAGATGCTAATAGTCCATTTTTTAAGGCGGGCATAACAAGTGTGAATAGCTCAAAACTTCTAAATATTGCTCTAATTATCCCATTTTATTTTTTCTTTTTTAAACATGGTGATTTCTTTCACTAGGAAGGTCAGTTAATTTATAAATAACAAGTTTATTTTGACTGTCAGGGACTTTAACAATTCTCTTAGAACAGGCCACGGACACACAACACCACACACAAATACTCAGAAGAGAGTTAGACCTCGAGGTCTTTATTCCCCTTCAGCTTGGAGGAAGACACTGAGGAATGACGTGCTGCGACTTGCCCGTTCGCCGGCTGGACGACCGCCCTTCCGGAGCACCATCGTCCAAAGACGGACCAGGGCCGCCGAACCCAGAGAGGCAGACGAGGTGATCTCCTTGCTGATGAGATGGTCGACCGCCTTGTTAGTCATGCGCCAACAAATGCCCTCGGATGCGCACGATGCAGTCGCCCAGACACAACAGAGTCGCGCTCGACATTGGACGCAATCTTCTGCTTTTTTCTCCTTTTAAGGGCCGGTCGCTCCCCCGTCGGACTGCTCCCATTGGTGGCGGTCACACAGCGTGGCGCGGCTCGCCTTCCTGAAAGGACCGCCCCGCTCTGGCGGCGTCGCCCATTGGGCGAAAATTGATGATTTACCCCTTATTTGCGCCCAGAGCGAAACACTCCGTGC
>CM068954.1:1829866-1846317 GCA_035128595.1 Eptatretus atami
TGCCCATATTTGGGCCAAGCCAGATCGAAACGCTTCGTGACCATATTTGGTGCAAAATCCACACCGCCTGAGGCATGGAATTCCGCACACGCCCGCATGCCGGCAAGCGCACGGACAATGCGGCGAGCAGAGTGTTGTTGTTGGTGATGTAAAAATCCTAACTATAAAATAATTCACAGCGCACGTACAATTAATCACCGATTAAACATAGGACAGGACTCCACCTAGAAACACATACTTTCCGATATAACTGATCTATTAGGACCTGAATGTTGAGTGCTCATGGCTGCCACATTCGTAACAGTATATCTTCCAGACCCAAGTGTATCTCGCCTGGGGCACTGATCAACCACGGACTCGAGCGTGGCATAGAATGCATTCTTCACGGTGAGATCACTCACCTCAGTCGGAGGTTATACAGAGACCAAGGAAATGACACCCAAGGAGTGACAAATCCTTCATCTCATAATACGCTTGTTGACCAGTGTTACCTCAACTATCATTGGAGTCAGCTTGTTGGACACAGCTACAGCAACTCCTTGGGCATGGTAACCATCAGAGTGACCAGACCAATAGTAGGTGTAACCACACGCGATGATCTCGCCGCAAGTTCGGTGTCCGAACCTCAGAGAGTGCTGCAATACCAATGTCCAAACGCTTGAGCTCAGATGATAACAGAGACAGGGATCATCCTATCTTCGGATAGACATTCCAGCACCACGCGAAGGGACCACCTCAGGTTAAACCAAGGAGACCGCTGACTGGTGGATGACACCTCAGCACCACCCGGACACACTCTCCTGCAATCTGACCCGGGAATGTTACCCCGTGGTTTCCCTCCTATCATCAAAGCTTGGGGTCCCGAAGGCTTTGCCCCAATCCCGTCATCCGGTGAGCTGTCCTGCGAAGGGAAGCCCATAGATGTCTCACACGGAATTGGGGTTTTTTTTCAGAGTTTTTTTTTTTTTAGGCTCTGAATGTTTTTGGAATGAAGGTTTTACAGTGGCCGGAGTCCAAATCCTGCCATCAACCTCCTAATAAAAGTAACCCAACTGCAGGAGGACGTCTGCAGACACAGTTGGGCACTAGATATGGACGCTGTTGGCTCAAAGGAGATCCTCCGCCCTTTGATATGTGCGCCATGTATATGTGCATATATATTATGTGTGTTTGTACATATATATATATATAATGTATATATATATAGTATATATATCACAGCCTCTATTGTGCATGATGAAGCCGGCTGTGAAGCTGTGAAACGTTGCCCTGAGACTGGTCTGCTCCTCGCTTTTTGCTCAACTCAGCGGAGTCGATTGAGTTTTACTTTTGGTTGGAAGCGCCTTCTTCTTCTTAAAAATGTACAATCCCACCGCGCAACAATATATAATATATATAATATATATATATATATATATATATATATTAATATTATATATATAGATATATATATACATATATATATATATATATATATATAATATAAATATATACTGAGCCTCTGGCCCGGCTCAGGAAACTGAAGGAGGAGCCTGTGGCTTCGAGGCGAGCGAACGAAGGAAAGGCAGTGTGAATCTGCCGGGGGAGAACTGAGCTGAGTGTCGAGTGAGGATTCTGCTGATATAGAAACGACTAGGGAGCTGCAATCTGCTTCAGAGACCTGGCTGCTGTGTGAGTGGAGTCGGCTTCAAGAGGAGGTCATCGACAGGTTCAACCTGCGTCTAACCACGGAGCCTCTGCCCGACTCATGGCCCCAGGCGCGACACGTTTGTCGATCGCCTGCGGAGCCCAACGCCTCGATTTGGCCTGGTCTGGTGAACAGGCAGGCCGTACTTGTATGCTGGACCCTGTGAAAAACCAGCTGAGACCCACCATCGATCTGACGGTCTTGTGCCGTCGACATTGCGCGGTCAGAACACGCTGAGGAGGCGTGCGCAAGCGGTGCCTTGAGAAGAAAGAGTACGCCGCCATCTTGCCACGCATCGTGCTCGAGCTTGGGCTCAATCCTGGACATCGGCTTGTCACGAGCCACATTCGTGCCTTTGACACTTTCCTCTCGTCATGAAACATTACCAAGTACTCTGTGTCTTGTCTGCATGCTGTCTATGTCTTGTTTGCATGTCGTCTAAGGTTTATCTCGTTAAGTTCCCTTCGAAACCCGCAATCCGTAGCTCCCTAGTTAAGAACGGGTTATAAGAATAATATAACATGTTGTGAATGTTTTGCTTGTGTCTGTTCCCGATGTCCCCAATAAATCTGGCTGATTCGTATGAAGTTGCCGCTTTGAATTAATTCTGCCGCGTCGAGGAACGATCCGCTCAATTTGGATATAAAAACCAAAATTACAGACTGTAGACTCTGCTCGGTCTCTGACAAAACCAGTCTGTAACCGGGTCTATTCCCCAGCTGGCAAGGTACAGGTGATTTGGTATCGTGGTCGAGACGCGATACCCGAGAATGGACCGAGAGAATGAACCAGCCGCGCGTTATAACCCCGGAGACGCGTGTTAGGGTGGCACGAATCTGAACATTTGGCTGTCGAGAGTAGGGTGCGAAAACCCAAACTGTTTACGGACAGTGATTGACGCACTCGTCCGAATCCCCCACCCCGGGATCCGTAAAAAGTGGTGTCAGGAGTGGGATGAGAATCCCTCCGTCGTGAATACATAACACTGGTAGTCAGGAGTGGAATATTTGGACCTGTGGTGAATTTCACACCCCGAGCATGGTTACAAGAGGCGCCGAGGAAAAAAAAAAAAAAAACGACGCTCGCAAATTCCAAATTTGCTTTGATTTTATTTTGAGCAAATAGGTGTGTAAAACTTCGAAATTATAAAGAACTAGAACTACGTTGTCGATGGCACACCATCGCTATTCCCATGCGCACTGCTTTGTCCCATTAACGCTAGGTGAATTTTATCTTGCAAAATGGATTACTATTCTTTTCTATTTATGTCTTATTGACCAAAGACTTACTACGTTTACTAAATCAGAAGTTATTGCAAGCATGTCAACATTTCATGAACATTAATTTAACACTGTCCAGAAATATGAACTGTGCATCAATTTAATCATAGGAATGAACTGTGTATAATATTAATTATAATAATTATTCATAATCAATAGAAAATACAGTAAAACCTGTGACTGTTTGTCACTCATGGGGGCCACATAAGTAAGTTCTTTACAAAAGATATTACCATGTACAATGGTAAATACACTTAAAAAAAATATGTGTTAAATGTATAACTCATGAATATGTTTGATTTAAAATTCTAAAGACAATAATAAATATATATATTTTTTTTAATCAGCCCCCATGACCCCACCCCTCTGGCCGGCCCCTAGGGTCATATCAAAAATCGACAGTTGTGCACTTCCCCATACATAATCTACTATGTCCAAAGATTCAGTTCCATCTCAAACGGTGTCGGAGGAGCTATTTTGATCACCTATCCGCTAAGCACCCCCTACCCCCAGCACCCTCTGATCATCATGGTTTTAAAAAATATGTTGTTAAATGTATAACTCATGAATATGTTTGATTTAAAAAGCTATGACATATTTTTTTTTTAAATCGACCCCCATGACCTCAACACCCTCTGGCCCAGCCCCGAGGTCATATCAAAATCCGAAAGTGTTGTGCACTTCCCCATACATATATCTACTATGTCCAAAGTTTCAAGTTCCTATTTCAAACTGTGAGAGAGTACAGTAAGACAGACGGACGTACGGACGGCGGAGACAATCACAATATTCCCACTTTTCTTCGAAAGCGCGGGAATAAAAATGGAGTCGCGGAATGCGGCTCGGCTCCACCTCAGCGCGACACGAAGTGGAGAAGGTTACTATAATAGCGCAACAAACCGCACAGCACGAGAAAGCGCTCCGCCCATCGGTCCAAGCCACGTGGTCACGGCGTGCGTCATGGCAGACAAGCAGAGACGGCAACGCGTACATTGACGAGATTCATGCATGATGGTGGATACCTTGAAACAGGGAGTGTGATGGAATTACATGAGGAGTTACAAATTAAATTGGACGAGCATTACGGCACGCAGACGAGGTTTAGGAAAATTATGTGCACGGGGAGTCACACCAATTGGCCGATGCACAGAAAGAATTTGGGAGCTGGAAAAGGACTTAGCCAACACAGGCGTGGAACTACGTGGAGAAATGATTAAAGTGAGTGGGTTTACCGTAGGTGAGTTTGGTGGAACATGAGAAGAGCAACTGACAAAAGATAGAGGAGAGGCATGCAAAAGAGGCGGAGAAGAGGAGGAAGAATGGAAAATAAAGCTGGAAAGGAAAACGGGAAACGATTTGGAATTGAAACAACTGAAGGAAAGGTAAGATCAGGCAATCAGATAAGAGAAGCCTAGAAGGAAGATAAAAACAGGAGAGAAATATCTGGAGAAAAGGAAGAAGAATTGTTGGAAAAGTCAGAACAGCTTTGGAAATCGCAGTGCAGGGGAATTAACTGGCACTGAACTAGAAATTAGCAAGGAATACGGTAAGAGAATGACGAAAAAGGAGGAGGCATGCAAAAGAGTGTGGAGATGAGAGAGAATTATGGGAAGAAGCGGATAGGAAACAAGAAGAATATAAATTGAAATTGACCAACTAAAGGAGAGAGCAAGGTTGGAGTAGCGGGAGATGGATGAAGAACAAGAATGAAACAGGAAAAGGAAATCAACCAATTGAAAGAAACGACGAGATTGGAGAATGAAGAACATGAGAGACGGTGGGATAGGAAACAAAAAGAACATAAATTCGAAATTGGACCAACTTAAGGAGAAAGCAAGGTTGGAGTACGCGAGATAGTGAAAGAACAACGAATGAAACAGGAAAAGGAAATCAACCAATTGAAGAAACGACGAGATTGGAGAATGAAGAATATGAGAGACGTGGATAGAAAACAAAAAGAAAACGAATTTGAAATTGACCAACTAAAGAGAGAGCAAAGTTGGAGTACATGGAGATGGAAAAACTCCGGAAATTACCGAATAACTCAAAAGGCTCAGAGGAAGAACGACTCAAATGGAAAAGAAATGGAGCCAGGAAGTAGAACAGCACAATAATATGGGAGGTGTGACATCACCACAGGGAGTAATGTTAGTGGTGCGGGACTTGATGACATCACTCGTCGGATGACACCACAATTAGAGCAAACCCTGGTGTAGGAGACATTGACGGAGCATATGGGGTTGTTGACGAATGAACAACATTTTGAGCAGGTTAACATGTGGAGCTGACAGCCCCAGAGGAGTGTGGCGAATCGATGAGAGCAACCTGCTGAGAGAAGCGACCGGACAGAGGTGACTCTGAACGAAGCAGGTACTGGGCACATGCAACATTGGGCGGACGAGAAGCTTAAGGTAGGAATTGAATTTTATGTTAATGAAGAGACTCTGTCCATGGGCACGTATGCGTGACCCCTGAATGTGTGTGGACTGCCTGGATGAATGCTGTGAGCCCACAGTCCAGACTAAAACACCGGTATGTGCTGCCGAGGCCGAAACGTGTGGTACTCACGTGGCGGTCGGGAATGTTGCCCTGGAGTGAGACGCTGGTCAGTGCGCAGGCAGGTTGAAGGTGGAATGTGAACACCTAACCTTTGAATGTGTGCAGCCTGCTGGTGTGGGAGTACTGAGCGTGGAAAGAGTGGAGATAGGAAATAGATTAAGATGCAAGGGAAAATAGAAATGCCACCAGGACAGAACTTGTCACAGGGACAAAAACCATAATGGACAACTCTGCATGGGTTTACAGAGTTGGAAGTGCTGCATCCAGGAGCAGCTTTAGTAATTGATTTTAATTCTCTATCAGCCTCACAAGAACTTTGGTAGAGCGCAGATGAGTAGCAAGTGGCACTGACGTGTTGTACTTGGTCTTCAAACCTCTCTGAGCACATGAGGGTTTGGCTAGCTGAGTGGGGTTTATCTGTCTTCAGGAGTTATGGAGAAGAGGGGAAGACGCTCTCGATTAGGGTTACCTGATTTCCGTGAACCCTGGAGAGGGAAGGCCGCTCCCCGATTGGGGTTTACCTGACTTCCGAACCCTGGAGAAAAGGAGGGGTGGACCACAACCCCAATTGAGACGTGACCCTTTGAGCCGTGGCGGAAAGGCGGCGGGTCATGTAATGTGGTAATGAGGGATTCGTTCCCTCACTCCCCTTCAATGAGCCAAAGAAGCAGGCCATATTGGGATGTAAGAAATTTTGATTGAAATTATATCGAGAGTGGTTGCAAATTGAGAGATGATAGAAGGATGAGTGGCACGAGTGGATTTGGGTGATTACTGAAAAAAAAGTGGTGGAGACATCACAGCAGAGCGTTAAACGCACCTGAAGCAAGTGGATGCAAAGAGTGGCTTGTTCGAGAAAGACTAAATGCCTGGTTAGAACCATGCAGAGGTTCCATGGGCTGGTGAAGAGATTTTATGTTTCGTTAAATTGTTGGAAATAAACGATTAGGGCAGTATGGAGGAGGCCAGCGGATGACGGACGTAGTGATAAATTGATTGGGGTTTATGAAAAAGTGTATTAGTTAAATTTGATGACCAAGTGGGATCCGAGGACTGGTGTGTTTTTGTTTCACATAAACGTGAAAGGTGTTGATTGTGTGTGGAGGGTGGGACGGTGTGTGGCACGTGGAATGAAGACTAAAGAGTTTGGGTGAATGGCTGATTGTGCAGATGAGAGAGTGAGTTTGAACAACGTACCCTGTCAGTAGGGGCTCTTAACCAAGTTAGTGAGGTTAGGGGACTTAGAGGATTTTGACAGATTCTGGTGCTGTTCCATTGTGCAGGCGGACTGCGAGGGTAGGTGGCAGGCAAGTATGGATACTGGCTGGTGTGTGACATGGTATTGAAGTTGTGAGTCGGGAAATAGGCACCAGGCTTTGGGGGTTCCTGGCAAGGTGAAGGCTGTCAGAGTGCCAGGAGAGCACAGTAGGTTCCAGTGCCAGGAGAGCACGGTAGGTTCAGTGCCAGGAGAGCACGGTAGGTTCGTGCCAGGAGAGCACGGTAGTTTAGTGCCAGAGAGGCACATATATGTGCTAGAGAGCACAGATATGTGCATGAGGAGCACAGTGAGTGCCAGGAGAGCACATATGGGGCTAGAGAGAGCCACCCTTAGTTAGGAGCGCCAGAGCACGCTCAGGGAACCCGAGGTCGCTGGGTGTCCTCCACCCCCAATTGGAAGCAGGCAAAGAGGCATATGAGTAGTTACACTTCCCAGCCAGCGAGTTATGCCTGGCACCACCAAATGAAAAAAACAAATAAGCCTTGCCAGGTTTAAAAGAATGGAACGTGTGTCCAGGTAAGGAAAAATGGGTCATTAGGATCAATCTAGCCATAGCAGGGTTTGTTGCATTGTCTCGAGCTAAAAGTAAATGGTTAGGTTCGATGACTCTCCCGCACCATTCATGTGTGACACCTGTACGAGTAGTGTTGATGGGAAAAGTTGGTAGCAAGGGCCAGGCTAGGTCACCCTCTCCAAGTGCCAGAGAAGCCACCAGTATTGTCATGAGCACACACCCACGAAATAAAGTTTGAGTAAGAAACACACCATCCTGTATGTAAAAGAAAAAAAAAAAGAAAAGAAAAAAAAAGAACTTACCAGAACAAGTCCTGCCAAAACAAGTCAGGCAAGGAAGGTTAGGGTACACTCCATCCACCTGTCTGAGGTCATCACACCCACTTGCGTCCTCAAGAACGCCTCCAAACTCATTTGCTACCTTCGATATCACCATGCCACCATTGCTGTGGCACCTGCTGTCCAATGCAGGACTTGTTGCCTGTTGCTGCTTGTGAGTAGCCATATGGCCAAAGTGCTTTTGTGGGCCATTGAGGCCAAAGTGCTTTTGTGCCGTTGCGGCGAAGATTCATGCCATTTGTGGGCTCAGTGGGCCGAAGAACTCTTTGTGAGATTAGGCCCAGTGGCCGACTGAACTCACCTGGTGAGGGCCAATAAGGCCACGAAGTGAGGAACCCTCAGGGGGAATGGACAACACTGCCGGGAGGGGCATGAAGGAGCGAACACGTGAAAGAACTTTGAACTCTTGAATGTTCTCTCCTATGCAAATGTTGGTGTTAAAAGTAAAATTGAATGCCCTCCCGTTCAAATCCATAATTAGAATGTTAAGTAGTGTGCATAGAGTGTGAATTTGTTTGTTGGATTGGTGACCACCACACTAGGATAGGATGCCAATTTACTGTGACACTTGGTTTTTTGGAGTTAAGTGCTTCCATGTTGTGGGGAGAGTAAATAGATGTGTGCTACGTTAGACAGGGTTGCCGTGGGCTGCCCACCGATGAGGCTCGGAGAGCCTCGGGAGAAAGGTGGGGTAGTGTTACGGAAATGGCCCTTAGTTGTGTTTTAATATAGGATTAGCCCAGAACCCCCATTAAATGCATGTTAGCCAGGTTTCGGTAAATGGAGGCTACAGTGTGTCGGAGATGTAGGATGCATGTTATTGTTCGTACATTGTGTGGACCGAGAGGTTCTTCTTCTTCCTTCCTCTCTCCGGACGAGGCCCCGCCCAGTCGGCTGAGGGCGTGCCTAGAGAAGGAAGTGAAACTGAAGGAGGAGCCAGTGGGCTGCAGGCGAGCGAACGAAGGAAAGGCAGTGGTGAATCTGCCGGGAGAGAAACTGAGCCTGAGTGTCGAGTGAGGATTTCTGCTGTATAGAAACGACTAGTGGGAGGCTGCAATCTGCTTCGAAGAGACCTGGCTGCTGTGTGAGTCTGGAGTCGCTTCGAGAGAGTCATCGACAGGTTCAACCTGCGTCTAACCACGGAGCCTCTGTCCCGAATCACGCACGGCTCGACAGGCTCGACACGTTTGTCGATCCGCCTGCGGAGCCAACGCCTCGATTTGGCCTGTCTGGTGAACAGGCCAGGCCTGGACTTGTATGCTGGACCTTGTGAGAAACCAGCTGAGACCACCATCGATCTGACGATCTTGTGCCGTCGACATTGCGCGGGGTCAGAACGCACTGAGGAGGGCGTGCGTAAGCGTGCCTTGAGAAAAAGAGTACGGCGCCGCCATCTTGCCACTGCGTGCTCGAGCTTGGGCTCGAATCCATGGACATCGGCTTGTCACGAGCCACATTCGTGCCTTTGATACTTTCCTCTCGTCCATGAAACATCACAAGTACTCTGTCTTGTCTGCATGCTGTCCATATCTTGTTTGCATGTCGTCTAAGGGTATCTCGTTAGAGTTCCCTTCGAAACCCGTAATCCGTAGCTCCCTAGTTAAGAACGGGTTATAGATTAATTATAACTATGTCGTGAATGTTTTGCTGTGTCGTTTCCCGATGTCCCCAATAAATCTGCTGATTCGTATGAAGGCCGCTTTGAATTAATTTGTGCCGCGTCGAGGAACGATCCGCTCGATTTGGATATTAAAAAAAAATGGTTACAGACTGGTAGACCTCGCTCGGTCTCTGACAAAACCAGTCTGTAACCGGTCTATTCCCCAGCTGGCAAGGTACAGGTGTATTGTATCGTGGTTCGAGACGCGTAACCCGAGATTGTGCCGAACCAGCCGGCGTTATAACCCGGAGACGCGGTGGTTAGGGTGCGCCGAATCTGTAACATTTGGCTGTCGAGAGTAGGGTGCGAAAACCCAAACTGGTTACGGACAGTAAGTACGCGCTCGTCCGAATCCCCCCACCCCCGATCCGTAACTATATATATATATATATATATATATATATATATTAATTATATATATATATATAATATATATATATAGATATATATATATATACGTTAATATATAGTATATATATATATATATATATATATATATATATATATATAATATATATATATATATATATATCCGAATTCGTGTCTGTGGGTGGACATAAGCCCAGCTCTTTCTGCAAGCACCCTTTCCCTCCAGCCACCGAGAAATCGCCGCAATATTTTTCACTTCACAAAGCTCAGATTGTTCAAAGGCCTAAGATGTACATTTGAAGACTGAACAACGTGTCTTCTGTCATGAAATAAAGGTACTGTTTTGAGGAAACAAATATACATTTTGATTTCAACTCAAATGAGGTAATGTATGTTTTGTTTGCAGTGATCGCAGCAGCGGTCGAATATACACCGCCCAATGACGATTCGTTCTCATCATGCAGAGGAAAGAAAAAAGTAGTCTTTCATAAAATCTAAAAAGGTTTGGTTTTTGCCAGACTTTTCAAGGCTTATAAACAAACTGATGGACATGTAATAATTCACATCTTACATGACGTAAATAAAGATGAAAATTGGCTTTGTCGTGAAATGCCTGTGTCCACAATTAGTAAGCGGTGGGGTGGGAGGAGGAAAGGGTGGGGTGGGGTGGGGTGTGGTGGGGTGGGAGAGGGGGGACCCGATGTCTGGCAACGCCAGGTACCCCCGCTAGTACATATGACTAGCTACAGCTCTGTCAGGAGTGTTGGGACAACCGGTTCACATTCAGCCTTTTCCGCATCTCTAACACAAGAGATGCCATCATCAATCCCACTGTGGCGAGCTCCTCATTCTTCTTTTTTACTCACCCTGTTTCCGGAGGTTGGAGAGCAACTTGTCTAGGACAACCATTTTGCCACTGTTGACCACCAAGTGACTATCAGTGGTGTACGGTGGACCTGGCTCGGCCCCGTCAAACAGGTACGGATGGTTGCAACATTTCCGTAGCTGCATGAGGATGTTAAGCAATCGCATCTTGTCCATCTTGCCTGCGGAGTTCAGTATGTCGATGTCCTTCATGAGAATACGTGTGTACCTGATATTCAGCACCAACACGACATGGGGGCCAGCAGTATGAAGCAAAACAAGCGGCCGATCCTGTCAAAGCTGAACAACCAATCATAAATGTACAAGTCGGAAGGCGTTGCAGGAAGTTTTAAAGAAATGAACTTCCGTTATCTGATTCGAATGCAAATCTTGGAGACTTGGAGAATATCAATAAGTATCAATTTTCTTTTGGAGTGCAACAATGTAGATCATTTTAAGTTAAATGATTGCTTCTTGTGCCCACGAAGCATTCATTTCATTTAAAACTTGATCACAATGACAGACACCATTATTAATTTGAAAGTACATAAATGTGACGGAGAACCAGTGTTTATAAACACTCACCATTCCCTCTGCATCTTGCTCAGGCCAACGTACACCTTCACCTCCTTCTTTGGTGGTAAAGACTTCTCGACCTCTGATTTGACACGACGAAGTAAAAATGGCCTCAGCAGCTGCAATAAAGAGCAACAGGACATCTCAGTTGGTAGCATGCTCGCCAGACTTGGTCCATTTTGATTCGATACACGGCGGGGCCTGAAGACGAAAAATTGCACATCCCACGCAGTACCAGAGCACGACGCAAACAATCCTTCAGAGGGGAATGTAAAGCCAGCCGTCTCGTCGACATTTTGATCCTTTGGCATTCCATCACATCCTTCAAAAAGAGGAGGCCATTGTGTGCTGGTACGCTGGCCAAATTCCTTGTTTTGGTGTTTAGCTGCATAATGTGTATTATCAGCAGCGGGTCTGAGTATGCGAACATGACTATGGCACAACGATAATGACTTTATCTGACATCATGCAGTTATGGAGCGAATTCGATGAGCAATCTTATCTTAACCTTCGGAACTCCTCGGATGTGGTGTGGGAAAGGCCTGGATACATATTCACAGATGAAGCGTGCAAATTGACCGGCTTGATCATTGGAACATTGCGAGCAATTCTTGAGATTAGTAGTGAATAAAGTGTGTGCATTTTTCCTCATCAACTGACACAAACCATTCGAAAGTAATGGAAGAAAGCCATTGCAAACAGAGACAAAAAAAAATCGAATCCAATTTCCCCCATGGGGTTTGAACTTGGAGCGTCTGTACCGAATGAGTCCGAGAGGCTTACCGTGTGCAAACGATCGACAACATTGTGATCATCCAGGCAGTGATTGGTGTCAAACCACGAGTCAAAATCCTGAGGTGGGAGGGGAAGATGGGGTCACAGAGATGATGATAACAAACAAGGAATGCACTGTGGGCCGAGCCAGATCCACCGAGGGTAGAGTCAATGACGTTCCCCCCTTCCCCCACAAACCATAAATAATTGTCTGATTATTCTGAGTGTCTGACTCAGGAACTACTTGAGTGCCACTCGTAACTCTGGTTCGTCATTCAGTAAGCTCTAGTCTAGAGCAACATCAGACACTCTCAAGTAGATCGGTATCATCTCTGCAAAGTGGAGACAAGTGTGACGCTACCAAGCACTCGAAGACCTCTGCATGCAGAGTGAAATCAAGCTTCTGCTTCTGACCGCAATGATAACACACTCTCACCACCTATCCACTTCAAACAGGTAAAACGTAACGTGGGTACGTACAGGAGGTGTACGTCACATTGTGGATTTCTGTTTGATATAATCATTAGTTTACGTGTATAAATGAATAAGTAAATGTTCCGTCGCATGAATTTGACAAAACTGTGACATTTCTCAGTCGTGAAGGCGATGGCATTGGAGGTCGTAGGTGCTGCTGCGACTGTGCTCGTCCAGGCCTTGTTTGTGATTCTTGTTCGGACACACACCTCATCCGAATCGCTTATGTCTTCCTAAAGATGAACGCAAGGAATACGACGATGACACCCATAAAACCCCCTGCTATTTTGCTGTTGAAGTCTTTAAAGGGTGTTGTCCAGCATGTTGAAGACAACCTGGAGACATTCTTCGAGTCGGACTCTCCACAGAGATCAGGTTCTGTGAATGCACTGATGTTTGCTTTCTGCAGCAGTCCATTAATCCGATTCAAATTCAAGGAATGTTCACCTTTTGTATCTTGAGTGAGGCATTGTCGATTTGGTTAGCTCGAGGAAGGACTTCCTTGCCGAAAAGCAATTGAAACCACACGAATAGCTGTGAGATGAGTCTCTTCCCCTTTCCTTGCATCCTCTCTCTCTCTTTCATTCTGGTGTAACAAGTGTTACTTCCCCCCGGCTCATTTACTGTGTTTGTCTGGTCAGGTAAGCTGTTGTGTGTGTGTGTGTGTGTGTGTGTGTGTGTGTGTGTGTGTGTGTGTGTGTGTGTGTGTGTGTTTTGTTTTTGAGCTCTTCCATGAGCCTCAGACCCCAAAAAAGAAAACTTGGGGGAAAGACAAAAATTATAAATATCACAGCTTTGGTGTCCATAAAATGGTTATCATCATCAACCTGAGGCCTGCAAAACACGTGTGATGAGATACAATATTTGTGATGATATCCACGACAAAGAGGATGAAGAAATCAATGTTGAAGTGAGTCGGGTGGTGAGGAGGTTCCACTACTTCAAATGTCCACTTCCAGAAAACATTACCCACAATCCCGTATCACATCTTCTATTTGTCACTGAACAGCAAGTTCATGATAATACAGTCTCTTTGACCCATTACTAAAGTATAAATAATATTTTGAGATCATTTTCGTACATTAAACAAGTTAACAAAGTGAAGTGCACAAAGTTATAATCGAGCTGAAATGGGAAACAAAGTCACCGTCGCAACAAGTTCTCATACATCTGTTTTTTTCCTGGAATAAATGTGACCCCCCAGCACCCACCCTACCCCCAGGATGCCCCACACACCCCCCAGCGCCCACCCTACCCTCCAGCATGCCCACCCTACCCACCAGCGCCCACCCTAACCCCCCAGGATGCCCACCCTACCCCCCAGCATGCCCACCTACCCACCCACCCCCCAGGATGCCACCCTACTTACCAGCACCCACCCTACCCCTCAGGATGCCCACCTACCCCCCAGCATGCCCACCCTACCCCGCAGCATCCCCAAGGTTGAGCATTAGACAATACGAGACGCTTTGTGACATGTACAATGAAGTAGCCAATGGCCGTGTGCCTCACAGCTGCTGTTTCTTGTTAATACAGTGCATTATCCATTTTGTTTTACTGCAACAATTCAATAAAAACAATGCAAACTTCAAAATTATCCAGAATTTTACATTCACCATGGAAACAAACGAATCAGGGATCATAACATTCCATTTGGCAATGGCTAGAGTGCTCAACATACGCTGTCCTGTTTTCTCTTCTCCATTTATCTTCGTGTTGACCATATGAATGCAAGACAGGCAGTTTGCAGGCCACAGTTGTTCAGTGTGTTTCAATGTACTTTTGCTTTTAAACTCGGAGGCAGGCTCGACCATAAGCATTAAAAAGTAACCCCATGGGGGACTGATGGTCATTTCCCCTACAGGCAGGATGACCTTACTGTCCTGATGCAAACGAAACAACAACACAAGAAAAACGAAACAACAACAAAATAGGGGCAATACCCCTGGGTGCTCACCTGGTAGTGGATGGATAGGATAACCAGGGAATAGATAACCACTGGTAGGCATGGATGACCCACAAAATATGTAACAGAGAAGAAAGTAAATACCTATTTTGGGGGGAAATGCCTGATTTTTTTTTGAATGCGGTGAACAAACTTTGGTACATCACGGGTGATGAAGGTTGTGGTCAAGTTTCATCAAAATGGTGTGTGTGGTTCCGGAGAAGAAGTTGCAAGTGTTTACGGATGGATGGAATGACAGAGTGACGGACTGACGGATGGATGATGTGCCATCCCATTAGCTCCCTGGAACTACGTTCCAGGTGAGCTACCAAGAAAAAAACGAAACAAAAACCTAGCAAATAGCCCTGTGGTTACTATAGAAAATAGCACTTCAGGAAGGGATGGTTATTTCCCTCACAGGTGGAGTGAAAATTAGGGATTGGGGGAAGGGGCCATGGCTCCCCTTCCTGAAGTGGTACGGTCATGGGGAGCAGAACTTAAGTTAACGGCACGGTCCTTATGTTTCATCAAGAGCTTGGTCTGCATCTGGCCGTCGGTTTCTGAGAAGATTTTTCAATAAATTACCTGAAGTTGAAGTAAAACCCCCCCTTTTCAGGCTCTTATCGGGGGGCAGAACCGCGTGGGGAGCAGAACCCCGTGAGACCTCACTGTCCTGGTGCGTTGTACCAAATTAGGTCCGTATCGCTCGGGTAGTTGTGAAGAGGATGTGTTCGTGAAAATGAGGGATTCGGGGAGGGGGCCAGTGGTCCCCTTTCCTGGGGAGATACGGCCATAAGGAGCACAACTTAAGGTTAGGGCATGGTCCTGATGCCTCATAGCAAGTTTGGTCTGGATCTGTCTGCCGGTTTCTGAGAAGATTTTTGAATAAAATACCAATATTTGGAGCAAAACTTCCCTTTTACCCCCTTTATAGGGGGGAGGCAAAACTGGATGGGGAGCACAACCCCATGAGACCTTGCTGTTCTGATGCATCACGCCAAATTTGGTCCATATCGCTCGGGTAGTTTGTGAGGAGATGTTTTAGTCAAATGTTCGCGGACGGACGGACAGACGGACGAACGCCGGGACCCACTGTTTGAGCTGATTTCGGAGTGATAACCTAAAAAAGGACAAATTTCTCATTCCTGTCCTCTACTCTGCTCATTAGACACCGTGCACATAAAAGGAAAGAGCCTTCCAGTGTGACCTCATGAACAAGCTCCGTACCTCAGAGGAGTTGAAGACATCGGGGAGCAGGAAATTGAGCAGTGCCCAAAGCTCGTGGAGGTTGTTCTGTAGAGGAGTGCCCGTCAGGAGCAGCCTGTTGGTAGATTTGAATTCGCGTACGATCTCTGACAGCTGTGTGGGACACACACATACACACACACACACGGCACACTGTACAACCATCGCATCCCTCACAAAAAGAACAGCGCAAACAGGTGTTTGCTATCGAGTAATGAATCAAGACACAAACGACTATGTATTTTAAAATCATGAAGTTCAGCATTTAATCCACTCGAAAGAAATGTACTTGTGTAGATTTGCGAACCTCTGATGGAGGAAAGTGTAGTATAAAGGTGGCTCAAAATGTGAAAATATTAAGTTGGACCCCAAAATAGGAAGTGTTTTCCCTTTCTTTGGAGGACATTATTTTCCCTTTGTTTCCCCAAAAAACCTGCAGCACTACTACAGTTTCTTTGTTAAGACACCGTCAGTCAACAAAGGCAACAAGGAAACATCATAATGTCCCACACAAAATACAGCTACCACTACTACTACTACTACTACTAGTACTACTACTACTACTACAACGAGCACAACTGATCCCACCTTATTGCGAGGTTGGTCGAGGAGAGGTTTTGGCTTTGTCTTTTCATGAACTGGCTGGCTCGGCCTCCTGTTTGACTTGAGCTCGTTAGGGAAGGAATTTTGCAACGGTAGCGGCGATAACTCACCTACTCTTTTGAATCAAACCATATGATCTTGCATGTCCAGAGGCAAATGGTAGCAGATAACAACCCAGCTGAACATCCATCTGAGACCGACAAAAATTTGATGCAACGTCAGAGCGTCAGTGGTATTGTTGCGGGGCCGGGTATCGGCCGCGAGCACGACCGCTAGATGGAGCT
>CM068954.1:1850064-1870954 GCA_035128595.1 Eptatretus atami
GTATGCCCCCTCAATGAGCGCAGATTTTGATGCGGTCAATACACCTTCGTAAGGCGTCAGATATGAAGCTTGTGGCCAAGTTTCATCAAAATTGTGCGTTTGCTTGAAGCGATAATGACTGAAGTGTTTACGGACTGACTCACTCACACTCACTCACTCACTGACAGACACTGCTCGGTCGCATAAACTCACCTGACTAAAATCCAGGTGAGCTAAAAATGCAAACTTCCCTCGGGGCAGAAGACAAGCAAAGCCACAGTGGGCCCCCGACCAATAATGGACCCGAGGGCACTCAATAAACTGATGATATATCAAACTAGAGTGTATCGTTCTCGAATCTGGCTGCGCACCCACCAACTATTATAAGAAATTAAAAATTTACAGCCTATGATTTAGAAGTTGATTAATGATCCTTTGGAAAGAAGTTCAGTGAGTAAATGTGAAGGTGTTGAAAAACAAAGTGGCTAAACGCCATTTACGTGCATTTGTGCAGGGCGATGGCACAGTGATTAAGCCTTTAATACCTAATGGTTACGTGTTGGCTTCGTGTTACAGTGTTACAGTGTCCGTGCAGTGGAAACGTTAGAAAGTTACAAACGAAACGTGTTAGAACATCTAATGGAAAAGAAAACTTACTTCTGTGGGTGAGTTTTTAGGTGACAAATGAAATTTGATGTTGCGGATCGGGCACCTGAAATGTTTACACCACACGTTTGACGTGCAGCACTCTTTTAATTCAATGCACCTCAAGGAGATAGGGATGGGCCAGGCTTGTGCCCGGGGGACGGCCAGACGGAGGCCCCTGGAGTGACGGAAAGTGGACGCAGCGACGCGCCGCTCCGCTGCATGCTCCCATACCTGACCCGACCCGACCTTCAAAATGTTTACAAGCAAACAAGATCACCCTCAAAATCTCCGCCATACTCCCGATAAAGAAATGAAGCACGCATGCACAGAGAGTAGCCAAGCTGTTACGCAGTGAAGCTCAGTCTCGACAGTGTAATAGTGAGAACGTCCGCTCAAAGCTCAAACCATTACGTGTGTGTGTGTGTGTGTGTGTGTGTGTGTGTTTATTTTAGTTCCATTATGAGCCATAACCCATAAAAGATGCAGATTAAAAAAAACAAATGGACGAACCTAAATGGGTGTGAACTGAGCAGCAGCAATAACAATTCCCTGCATAGAAATTGCATGTTGTGCAGTTTATCACAATTGCTGTAATAAAGTTATTTACCATCTCATCGGCGAGGATTCCATTGATACCACTCTCATACAGTGAGATGAGCCAGTTGAGGCCACGAATCTGGTAATCCCTCATGGTTCCACCCTTGATATCTGGCCAAATAACAACATATAGGGAGGGGTAATAGAAGAGCAGAGTGGAGGGGGGGTGCAGAAAGGGGGTAAGAAGGACATCAATGGTTAAACCAGAGTGGTGTCAAAGCCACCCAATGCTCGCCTGTTTATACATTTATCGTTTTTAAAAGACGTCTAATAATATTTTTATAAAGCATTGCAGTGAAGTCTGATCCAAATATTTTTCAAGCAATATATGTATTTGTATATTGTAATCAGTAAAAAATAGTGTGGTAGATAAAAACATTAGAAAGGAAATAACTTGCAACCAAAAACTTTAACATTTTCACGCTGACGCTCACGCTGACGCTCACGCCGGGGGTATCGCTATAGCAGCTCTGTTCTTCGAACAGGCGAGCTAAAAATAACTCCAAGATTTTCTTGGTAATACTGGGATTGGCAAATTATATAACTAACTAAGGAGGTGAAAACATCACCTCCATGCACCTTCGGTGGCAGAGGTAATGAAAACCTGGCACAATGGTTTTTCTGATTCAGGGCACCCTAAAGATTTATATGGTGTCAACAATTCACAAAAAAGGTACATATTCGGTGACATATGACTTGACTACACTCATCCTTCAACCATCCTCTATTATCACCAGTATTGCAGCGTCCGTGCTTTCCTAAAGATGACGTGTTCTGAGTTTTCTTGTTGGGCCTCTTTGTGGGATTTGCGTCCTTGTGTGTGAATTTATTTGTTCCGCTGCACCTTGTTCGTTCATTGCCATTTTGTATTGTTAAACCCCTTGCAATTGTGAGAGTGGGGGAGACTCTCGACTTCCAGCCATGGGGCCAATTAGAAGTCAGGAGACGTTGGAAAAGAGTGGGCTTCTATTTCCCACGTGCTTCAAATTTGGCCAATCCTGGCACGGTTATTCCTGGCCATACCCCACGGGTATGGGGCCCACGAGATCGCTTTGTGCGTGGATTTTGACACACCACGTGCACACGACAATACATTTCACTTCAAAGCAAAAGAAAACAAGTCGGAGATATGAGAATGAAAGTTATTCTTTAAAAAAAAGTAAAACACGAAGAATGGAAATCCCTCCACATGTGGGAAAGAGGAAAGGATCTAGTGAATGGATGACCAATAGACCAGGTCCTACTCTTACAGGAGGGAGATTCTTCAAAACGTGTGCAGATAGCAGCTGCTCTCTTGCTCTCCGACAATAACTCCTCGTCTTCCTCTTGCTCTGTGTGTCGATGGCGAAAGCTGAAGAAGAGGCGATACGGGAAGAAAAAGAATGGGAATAAACAGATGAAAAGCAATTTAACAAAACCAGGGCAGACTGGGGGATGGGGTTAAAGGGAGCGGTCGGGGTAAAAACAACGGCTGGCTTGGAGGAAAAGGGGAGCAAAGCGAAGTAAACTGAGAAAAAGGGGGTGGCTGCAAAAGTAGGTGAGCCACGGGAGAAAGAAGAGGAGTTCAGAGTGAGATATTTATCTCAAGGTGGGATGAAGGGGGAAAGGAGGAAAGGTTGGTTGGGGGGATAGGATCGACAAAGAAAGAAAATAAGATCATAAAGAGTGATTAAACTTCAGGTTCACAAATATCTTGACGAGAATTACCTTGAAAGAGGAGTCAAACGGGTCATTTTAAACGAGATAACTCAATTTCAGCATGACAAGGAGAAACATCACCTAAAAAGTTTCATAAACGCGCACAGTGCAACCTCGGCTCACTCACTCTCCTACGGACAGCAGGCTTTGCTTCTCATCGATGCGAGCACGTGGACGACCAGGCTTCAGTTTGAGCGGTGAGGTCGGGGACTTCTGCGAAGCAGGCTGGATGAAGTGCGCGAACAGTTCCGTTTGTCTCAGCAGGTATTCAAAACGATTTGCTCGATCTGATTTCTGTGCCACAAAAGATCGATGCTGTAATACCTCTGCATTGCAACAACACACTTACCTTTTGTTATATAACCAGGTTTGAATGTAAAATGTATATTTATGTTCCGCTCATGTCTTGCCTCATGCATAGTCATGCTTCGCCCATGTGTTGCGTCATTTCCGCTGAGGGGGGTACTGAGAGGGGTGAAGGGCGGCTCTTCCCTGTCTGGCAGAACAGCGGTCGTGTGCGGAGAAAGCACGGTTTTTACCGTCGCACTTGTGGTGTTGCAAAATAATGAAAAATTGATGGAAACCTCTCTAAGTGTTGGTCGACTGCCTGGAGCATTCCTTTTTCAATGAATCGGGTCAAGTAGGCCGTTCCAGGATACCTTTAACACCTTATCATTTCAAACACTTTTATACATTCCTTTTCCTTCTGGATTATTTCACGTTCTCATTTTTATTTCTTCTTCCTTATCCCGCCCTCCACCAAAATGTTCTAAATTTACAACACACCTTCACGTCCTGATCAAAATCCGTTCTCCCCCCCCCCCACCCCCATGTCCCCCTTCAAAACTAATAACATATCACCCCTTCTTCCACTCACCCCCCTTTCACCAACCACTCCTTTTTCCACAACACTTTCACTCCATCAACAAACTTGAGTCCTTATACACTAGGTGTAGCAAAATGACACGTCCCAAAAATGTCTCGTCACGTGGGTCATGGGTGCCATTTTGTTTCTATCGATAACTCATTGAATGAGCACAAGATAGCTCATCGTTCTTTTTCATCATTTTGTATGTGGCCTGTGGCTGCTGGTTGCATCATTGCTGGGAACATGGCTGTGCTCGTTGTTCTGTCTGCCGGCATGAGTTGGTGGACGTTAAAGATCCTATGGTGTCCTTTGCCAAGAGTAGGCGAGCTATCGCCTGCACCCTGAAGAAATTACAAATTCCTGCCATGACTATCTGCTGGGAAGGCAAAGGTCACAATTGGTATTTTGTATTTTTCCAATTCTCTATTTCCCTCCATTTCTCTCTCACTTTCTTTTTCCAATTCTTTCACATGTCTGCATTCTCTCACTACCTGGGTGTTTGTTCCACTCACTCGCTCTGTACACCTCAAAAAAATGAGACAGTGTGAACTTTTACCCACTCATGACACTTCATTTCACTGCAGTTTCTGTGATACGTTTTAAGGTTAAATCAATCCTGTCTCATTGTATGTTTATTCTGACGCGTTTGGAGAACCAAAATAATTAATTAATTCATAAATCTTCCTCTTGGGTGCAGAGAAAGACAGTTTGATTAGAAAACGGACACATTACGCTTGACGCACAATGGGATCGAGTTTGGGATGCCACACTCGATGGAAACAAAATGGCATCGAATTGCAAGTTGTCACTCCTCCAAGTATAGAGAATAAGGACTCTCCATCAAACAGCCCCCCTCCTTGCTCAATATAAACCCAAAAACCCCCCTCACCCTGCCCAGCACAGAACCCCTCCTTGCTCAAGAAACCCAAAGCCCCCTCCACTCCCCAGCACACAACCCCCTCCTTGCTCATATAAACCCAAAAGCCCCCTCCACTCCCCAGCACACACTCCCTCCTTGCTCAATATGAACCCAAAAACCCCTCACTCTCCCCAGCAGAAACCCCACTTGCACAATATTCACCCAAAGCCCCCTACACTACCCAGCACGCAATCCCCTCCTTGTTCAATATTCACCCAAAAGCCCCCTCACCTTCCCAGCACACAGCCCTCCTTCCTCAAATATTCACCCAAAAGCCCCCTCCACTCTCCAGCACACAACCCCTCCTTGCTCAATATAAACCCAAAGCCCACCTCACCCTCACCAGCACACAACCCCTCCTTCCTCAATATAAACCCAAAAGCCCCCTCCACTCCCCAGCACACAACCCCTCCTTGCACAACATAAACCCAAAAGCCCTCCACTCCCCAGCACACAACCCCTCCTTGCTCAACATAACCCAAAACCCCCCATCCCAGCACACAACCCCCTCCTTGCTCAACATAAACCAAAAACCCCCTCCACTCCCCAGCAAACAACCCCTTTCCTCAATATTCACCCAAAAGCCCCCTCCATCCCCAGCAACACACCCCCTCCTTGCTCAATTAAACCCAAAAGCCCTCTCCACTCCAGCACACACCCCCTCCTTGCCAATATAAACCCAAAGCCCCTCTCCACTCCCCAGCACACAATCCCCTCCTTGTTCAATATTAACCAAAGCCCCCTCTATCCCCAGCACACAATCCCTCCTTGTTCAATATTCACCCAAAAGCCCCCGTCACCCTCCCCAGCACACAACCGCCTCATTGTTCAATATTCACACCGCAACCCCCCCCCCCACCCTCCCCAGCACACAACCTCCTCCTTGCTCAATATTCACCCAAACCCCCCCCCCGCCTTTCCACTCCCCAGCACACAACCCCCTCCTTGTTCAATATTCACCAAAAGCCCCCCCCACTCCCCAGCACACAATCTCCTCCTTGTTCAATATTCACCTAAAAGCCCCTCACCCCCCCAGCACACAAACCCCTCCTTGTTCAATATTCACCCCAAAAGCCCCCCTGCACTCCCAGCACACAATCTCCTCCTTGTTCAATATTCACCCCAAAAGCCTCCTCACCCTCCCAGCACACAACCCCCTCCTTGCTCAATATTCACCCAAAAGCCCCCCTCACCCTCCCAGCACACAACCCCCTCCTTGCTCAATATTCACCCAAAGCCCCCTCATCCTCCCAGACAACAACCCCCTCCTTGTCAATATTCACCCAAAAGCCCCCCTCTCTCCCAGCACACAACCCCCTCCTTGTTCAATATTCCCCAAAACCCCCTCACCCTCCCCAGCACACAACCCCTCCTTGTTCAATATTCACCCAAAAGCCCCTCACCCTCCCAGCACACAACCCCCTCCTTGTTCAATATTCACCAAAAGCCCCCTGCACTCCCAGCACACAATCCTCCTTGTTCAATATTCACCCAAAAGTCCCCTCACCCTCCCAGCACACAACCCCCTCCTTGTTCAATATTCACCCAAAAGCCCCCTCACCCTCCCAGCACACACACCCCTCCTTGTTCAAATATTCACCCAAAGCCCCCTCACCTCCCAGCACACAACCCCTCTTGTTCAATATTCACCCAAAAGCCCCCCCTCTCCCAGCACAGGCTCACCCCGCCGCTTGGGTCATCTTCCACGTTAGAGGCTCCCCCCGTGGTTCCGTCTTTGGCGTTTAGCGATCCTGCCGCCAGCACACACCGGGGCCCTCTTGCTCGCAACTATTCAGTCCTATATATAATGTCACCTCCCCCCGCCTCTTTCGATGCAGCATCGAACCCTTCTTGCACCAAGTATGTCATCTTGCTGGTTGTTCGAAGAAGCCATCCTCTCTTGACTCGCGCAGCAACACGAACCTCTCTCTTGTTGTTCAAGAGTATTACGTCTACTCTTGGGGTTGGGTATATCTGTGTGTGGTGGAGGGTCGTTCTTTTTTTGGCCTCCACAAGCCCCTCCCACGCCCAGCAAACACAAGTCTCCTCCTTGTTTCAATATTCACTTGCCAACCCAAGACCCCTCACCCTCTCAGCAAGCAACCCTCCTAGCTCAACGTTATTTCATCTCCAAAAGCCCCCTCCATTCCTGGGTCACGACAGCACTACCCTCTTGTTCGAATATTCAGCTTGGCATATTAATGCGCCCTTGGCCATCTACGCCACATGCGAACTACAACCTTCCGTCTCAGATGCCGTCAATCATTCGATCCGATAAGTTTCCTTGCTCCCCCGCTCACTCCTGCCACAAGTCACAGAGTTGGAATCAACCCCCCGACGTGGGCTCAATAGTCGATCTTGTTCCAGACAAGCCTGCCCCCTCTGCACCCTCCGCTGCCAACACCACAACGCCGCCTCCTTGTGCTGAGAGTTAATTCCTACTGTGTGCCGCGGGGTCTGTCCAAAACAGTACCCCCTGCTATTCGCTCAGCACTACACCCACCTCCTTGACTTCTGAATAAATATCCCTCCCAAATGCTCGCGCCTCTCCGGCTCCCTTTCGCAGCTCAGCGAGAGAGGCTCGCTCGGCTGAGCGTGAATAGCGATGGGGCGCCAAAGCGCGCGCCCTTCTTTCTCTGCACATCGCATCCCCACTTTCCTTTTTGAATATTGTCTACTTTGTCTGTTGTTGTAGGTAGTGTTTGCACAAAGACCCGTCGCGTATTCTTCTTTCCTCATAGTACATTTGTCTGCGCCGGTCCGGGGGTCTGGCCTTATCACTCCCCTCCTGTTCTATATATTCACCAAAAGCCCCCCTCCACCCCACAGCACATGTTGCCAACGACTTCACTTCTCAAATATTCACCCAATAGCCTCGGCCTGCCGCTACTCCCTAGTTTCACGACACATCGCGTGTCCTTTCATCTCTTTGCTTCAATGTGTTACAGTCTCTTTGCTTTGATGTACTGTATCCAAAAAACCCCTCTCTTCTCTCATGGCACCACAACGTCTCCCTCTCTTACGTTTCTAATATTCACCCAAAGCCCCTCACATCTCCCCAGCCATCATGGTGCGGGGTTGGTAGGGATTCTTTTTTTTTTTACTTTTTCTTCATACCTTGGTTGTCTCACTGCTCAACTATTCACCTGAAAGTCCCGGCTACCACCAAACGGCTGGTTCTGATCTTTCGCTTTCGAACCGTATTCACACTGTCTTGGTGTTTCCAAGAAGCCCCTGCACTCGCCGAGCAATCATCTCCTTCCGTTGTGTACGAGAGTGAGAGTTTTAGGCTGCGTTTTGTTTTGCGGGTTGGTGATCATTGCGGAATTGTATTTGTGGGTTGGCCAATAGAGCTCCCCTTCTGGTGAGCCTTACCTTTATTCTTCGCAGCACAACACCCTTCTTTGTTTGACTCATATTCACCCAAAAGCCCCCCTCACCCTCCCCTGCTCAGCTGCACAGTGCACAGGCGTCCGGTCTTGCTTTTCGCCTGTGCTTCTAGATTGGTTTGTTCGACTAGTGGCATTGGGGCTCCGAGATAATCCGGCCTCTTCACTTTCGCTCGTGCTCGCAGCACGAGCATACCCTCTCCTTGCTCTAATATGAGCTGTTTGCTGCAAAAGCGCCCCCTCACCTTCGCCAGGCATCGAGGAGACTCCCTGCTTTGCTGTTTCGAATATTTTGCCTTCCAAGAAGCCCCCGGCTCACCGCCTCTTCCATTCCTACATTTCCACGCCCGTCGCGTATTGGCTGCATTATTCACCAGGCCATTTGCGCCTGTTTGCCAAAGTCCCCCTGCACCCTCCCCAGCACACAACCCCTCCTGCCTCAATATTCACCCAAAACCCCCCCTCACGCCTCGCCAGCACAACAACCCCTCCTTTGTTTCAACGTATTGCGACCTGCGTGCGTGTCCTATATATCCTCCCTCTCTCGCCTCAGCACAGCGCAACGCCCTCTGCTCCTTGTCATTCACGGGCCAAGCCCCCTTTCTATCCACTCCCCATCAGCGACACAACTCCTACTCTCTTTGTGCCATTTATTTTTTGCTATCTGGTCGGGTGTGTCGCGAACAAGGCCGCGTCGTCCGCACGTGTCTCGCAGCATACCAACTCCGCTTCTCCTTGCTTCTAATGATCTCACTTGGTGTGTTGGCCATGAGAGCTCCTGCCTGCGTGGGTGCCTCTTTCGGCACGAGCGAACGCATGCTACTTGTTCATAGGTATGTCACGTCTCAGCGGGACTCCGCTCCGGCACCGCTTCTCTCACTCTCGTTTTTTCTCTTTTTTTTTTGGGTCTGTGTCCCGAGCAGCGACAACGCTGCGGCTGGTCAGTGTGTGTCAAGTAGTATTCATCGGTCAGTTTGTTTGTAGCGGCTGCTCCAAACTTCCTTCTCCCCCCTCTTCCATCACACTATACCCCTTCTTGCACACCTATCCACCCTATAACGCTCTTCCCTCGCATGCGTTTCTTCCCTACGCTCAGCAACCGTCGCTCTCGTAGTTTCATATTATTCACTTTTAGGCAATTATAGCCTCCTCCACTCCCAGCGAGCACCAATCTCCTCTCTTCGTTTCTTATTCACTTTTCTGCTGAAAGCCTCCGCTTCTTCTGTCCTCTCCCCTCAGCTAGGCATCAAACCTTTTTCCTTAGCTCATTATATTCACCCAAAGTCGGCCCCACTCTCCATTTCCGCTTGCAGCACCAACCCCTCCTCGTCTCAATGATTTCGACATGCCCTTCCAGAGTAAGCAGCCCTCTCGCTGCGTTCCTCGCACACACATCCCTCTCCTTGTTCATATATTCACGGGGCGCGGCAAAAGTCCCTCTCATCGTTCCCATCACACTAGACCCCGCGTCCCTTTTTTATTTGCCTGACTATATTCACGAAAAGGCCTCGGCTTGGCCTGTTGGCTGCTTGCCTTGTTGCTCCGGTGATGGTTTTGGCCCGCGTGCCCGTTTTGTTTCACTCTGGGTGGGTTGTTTGTCGTGTGGTGCGTGAGGCGTCAGTACTTTTCCACGACGTGTGGTCACCAAGCCTCCGAGCCTCAATATTCACCCTCATAAGCTCCCCTTCCATTCCCTAGCACACTGCACAACCCCTCTCTCTTCTCTAATTATTCTAGTTTGCGGCGCATAAAGTATCCCCTCGTCTTTCCTCACCAGCACACTAACGCCCGCTTCTCTTCCATTCTCATCTATTTTCAGTTTTTGCAAAGCCCCTTTGCTACTTTTCCTCAGTTATAGGGTTTGGCGTCTGGGGCTTTCGGTTGTGGCTGTCCCTTGTGCGAGACGACCGTTGGTCGCTTTGCCCATAAGTATTTGCACTTGCTCCCCTCTCTCAATTGAGAGGCGCCCCTCCACTCGGCCGCGACAGGGATCCTTCGAGACCCTGACACCCCTCACCGCGCTTTGTCTGGCATTTTTTCAGTGCTTAAACTGCCTCGCGCTTGTGCCTCCTTCTTTCCCAACGAGTCCGGCGTGGGGTCCGTGGCGGCTGTACAAAGCACCTCGGCTTAGGTTGAATATTCACAACCAATGAATGGACGTCACTTGCTGGTATCACTCCTCAGCACATCAATTCCACAAGGTGGAGAGAGCGCGAGAGAGCTCGCGCGCTCGACTCCCTTCCATACACACACTCCCCGGTGACTGTGTGTCGGTCTCATATTATTTCATCTTGGTGGTTTGTTGTGCTTTTACTGGGCTGGGTCCGAGAAATCCCCCCCACTCCCCACAACACACCCCCTCCTTGTTTCAATATCACCCAAAAGACCCCCTCTCTCCCCAGCACACAACCCCCTCGCTGTCAATTATTCACACCAAAAGCCCCCCTCCAACCCCCAAGCAACAACCCCTACTTTGCTCAATATTCACTCCAAAAGACCCCCTCCACTCTCCAACACACAACCCCTCTCTTGTTAATTCACCCAAAGACCGCCCTCTCCACTCCCAGCACACAACCCCCTCTTGCTCAATATTCACGCCAAAAGCCCCTCACCCTCCCAGCACACAACCCCCTCCTTGCTCATATTTCCACTGATTGTTGTGTTTTGTTGGCTGTTTGGGTGTGCGCAAGAGTTCTGCCCTCCACCCTTTTGGCCCAATTTTGCTGTGGGGTGTTTCCTCACACGATCCTCCTCCTTGCTCAATATTCACGCCAAAGCACCTTCCCTCACCCTCACTCTAGCACACATGGACTCTCTTTGTTTTTCCTCTTGCTCAATATTCACTGGGTGTTCTCCAAAAGCCCCCCTCTATTCTCCCTCCTCAGGTGTCACTATGCAATCTCCCAGTTCGTCATCTTTTCATATCTCTCAGCGTTGGTTTTTCTCTATGTTCCAAAGGTCCCCTGAGTCTCTTCTCGAGCACATCAACCGCTTCCTTGCTCCTTTGCTCAATATTCCACGTTTTCCAAAAGCCCCCTCACCCTCCACTAGTCTGACATCAACCGGCCCTCATGTGTTTCTAACTATTCACTCCTCTATATGTCCGCCCTCCTCTCCCCAGCACACAACCCCCTCCTTGCTCAATATTACTTCACCTCAAAGCCCTCATCGCCTCTCCTCGAGTGCTAGCACATAGCCTCTTCCTACGCTTGTCTCAGCGTGTGCCACTTTCTATATCTGGCGGCCAAAGCCCTGCCCTTACCTCGTCTCGCTCCAGCACACAACCGCCTCCTTGCTCAATATTCACAAAAAGCCCCCCTCCTTCGTCAGCCAACAACCACCGAGCTTGTGTCAATAGTTCACGGCCCAAAGGCTCCCGGGCTACGGTACTCATCTGTACCCCAGCACAGCAATCGCTGGCCTGTTGTCTCATTGGTTCAGTATTTTCGTCCCCCCCACCCCTCGCGAGCGGCCCGCCTCCCCGGGACACAACGCATCTCCTTGCACATAGTTGCACTCGAGAGAGAGCTCTCTTCCTATCTTCCCGCCCATCACAACCTCGCTCCTCTGTCAATGTTAGTTCTACCGACCAAAAGGCCCCCGCGTTCTCTCGTGGCCAGCGCCACACAGTCTCGCTCCTTTGGTTCAACTATTCACGCCAAAAGCCCCCCTCACCCATCCCCAGCAACACAAAACCCTCCTAGCTTCACATATTCCACACCAAAAGCCCCCCTCCATTCCCCCAGCACACAACGGCGTCGCGTATGTTCAATATTCACGTCGTGTTGGCGAAGAAGACCCTCTGGCTTCGGGGTTGGCTCAGTACCACACCCCTCCGGTGGTTAATGGAGTTTTTGCTCTCGAGCGGTGTGGCCTAAAGCGCCTCCCGCTAGGCTCTTCCAGCTACGAGCGAACCCGCGCTCGCATGTTGCTCCAAGGTATTCAACGGCGGTATAAAGTAGCGCGCGTCGGTCCTATGGTTCGCCCGAGCACACTAAACGGCTGCCGAGCGTTCAATGATTGCATCGGCAGAGTAAGTGCCCGCCCGTCCTGTCGAGTGCCACTCGCGAGACCGCGCGTCGTGCCTTTTTCAGTATCTACTATCCAGCAAGCTGAGGACTCCCCGTCTCTTGCCCTTAGGGACACAACCCACGCTTCGCGCGCGGTTCCTGTATTTCATCCACCAGTTCCGTGCGGGCAGCAGCTGGGGGTGGCTTGCGAAAAGCTCCCCTTCTTCAGCTTCGCGCTCGAGTTCATTCACAACACGTGCTTGGTCTCAATAACTTCACGGCGTTTTTGACCAAGACCCGCCTACGTTTCCCTCCCCAGTGGCCAGAGATGGATTTTGGCCGCTGCTTTCAGCAGACACCGTGCGCTCCTTGGCTGGCGCGGATGATGCATCGATGAGAGAGTGAGCTCGCGCAACAGACAGACGCGACAACCTTGTTGAAGTCATTATCTCTATACCTGGTTGGGACCTGCGCGGGCGCGGCCACGTTTTTGGTGTTAGGATTCCCTATAGTTAAGAGAAGCGCTGGTACAGTGGCTAGTCCGGCGATGGCGTTGAACTGGCCGGCGTTTCGAGGGCTGTTCGTGTGGGGGGATTGGGCGGGCGGTCGTGGTTCTGTCTGTATTTAGGCTGGTGGCTGCCTTGGTTTTTTCCAGGTTGTGGTCGGGTCTGGTCGGCTCACGTTGGGCTTTGCGGTCACGCGCACGAGTTAGGTTAAACGTTGCTGTTCAGTGGGGTGCTTGGGCGCGGTTAGGCTGTGTCGCTGTTTGGGGCAGTTTGGGGGCTCCCTGGCCGGTGGTGCGTTGGGCGTTGTGCCGGGCGTGGCCCGGGGTGGTGTATGTTTTGGGACGGCGTGCTGGCGTGGTTCCTTTCGCCTGGCGGAGATTGGGGCCCCGGCGTTTGTTGCCGGCGGTGGAACGCGCGCCTGCGGGTCCGTGGGGCGTGCTTCGTGCGGGGAGGTTGTGCGTGGGTTCTGGCGCGGGGGCGGTGTGCTGCAGGTGGCTGGTGCCGCAGATGCCGATGGGCGATGCGCGGCTTTGGGTTTGTGTTGTCGTGATTTCTGCCTCTTGTTCGTGTGTGACATTGTTGTGTGTGTTGTTTCTGTGTTAGTTCTGTGGTCGTGCTTTTTGCTGGTTTTTGTTCGCTTAACTCGTGGGTTCTTGGCTGGGTTTTCCATTGTTTATGTTCGTTCTGTTTTGTGTCGGACGTGCTCGTGCGCTTTGACTGTTTGTTATCCTTTTTTTCTTACTTTTTTTTTTCATTGTTTTCTTTTGGTTCATGTCTTTTGGGTGACTGGTGTGCCTGGCCTTTCGTGGCGTGTTGAGCTCTGGCAGTTGTTATTTCTTGGTTTTTTCATTCTGTGTTGTGTAAGCCGGGTTTTTTGGTGTGTTCATTGTTGACCTTTTTTTTTGTACGATTCTTGCCTTAACTGTGTGCTTTGGTGGGTTTTCACTTGTGTTCGGGGCTCATTCTTTGCCGTTTCCACGCCAGTGGGCTTTATTTGCGCTTTTTGTGGGCTGCGGTTAGGCGTCCTTGTCCCGTTGTTTTTTCTGCGGTTTTTAAGTCGTTTTTTTCGTTTGGCCTTGTATCTGTTGATGGGGGCTGCGAGGGTTCCTTGTTACCTTTTGAGTTGATGGTTTTACATGTGTGTTTGTTTTTCCGGATTTGCTTGTTGCTTGGGTGTGTCTCTGGGCTGGTCTTGCCTTGCGTGCCTGTGAATGGTACCGTTTGGCTGAACTTTTGCTCCTGTTGAGAGGCTGATGCTGGCCCGGCTTGACCTGGAGGCGGTTGCTTTATCTTTTTTTTCCGTTGAGGCTTGTTGGTTGGCATCTGTCGCCGCTGCTTGCTTCGCTTCGTTCCAGTTTTGGGGCTCACTGCTTTTATTACTGTGGAGTGTTGCGCAGGCTGCTGGGTGGTCTCGTTCTCCGTGTTGGTTGCATTTTGGGGTCTTTTGTGCCTTTTTCGACTTGTTGCGTGCCTTTTACTTGAGCCTTTCTTGGCTGCTCCTTCATCCTGTCTGATTGCGTGGTCATTTGTTGTTTTGTCAGGTCCGTTGCACTTGCCAATGTTTTTCTGGGTTCCGCCCTTTCCCTTTTATCTTCTTTGCTTTCTTCTGCCCCCCTCTTCCAGGTTGGCAAGTGGGCGTTGTGGTCCGTCTTTCCCGTGGTGGCTCTTTCGTTGAATTGGCCGGCCTTTGTCTTGTTTCCGTCCCACGGCTGCCGCGTCCTCTTTTCCAGCGTGCTGCGATGCTGCTAGTCCGACGTGGCCGCGGTTTCCTCCCTTCTTTTGTGGCAGCCGCCCCCATCTCCTGCCTCCTTCTGTCCGGCTGCATTTCCTGGCTGTTCCCCCCGGTTCCCTCCGCCAGTTCTGACACGCTCCTCGCCTCCACGCATCCTCTGTCGCACTTTTCGGCGCCCACTTGACTGGTTCCCGGGTTGTCCTTTCTTTCGATCCTTCTCTTTGGTCGTTTTTTTCCCCTCTCTACGGCTATTTTTTTTCTTCGTTGTTCGATGTTGCGGCCCTTTGTTCTTGTCTTTCTGACTGTTGCCTTGGTTGCCGTGCCTCACTTCTTGTCCTTTGTTGCGGGTGCTCTTTGTCCCCGTTTCCCCGTGCCGCGGAGGCCTACATTCCTCGCCGCCAGACGCTTCACGCGTGGGTGCTTTGCCCATTTTTGTTGTGATGGTCTGTGCGCGTTTTTTTTGGGACTTGTGCCTCGTCCACCCTTTCACCTCTTTTTTTGGTTCTTTGCGCCGTTTACTTCCTCCCTGTCACTTGCCCAGAATTAATATTTTGTCCCTTTCCCACTGCTTGGTCCCCACGGTCCTTCTCGCTGCCCGTTTGTCCCTTCGGCTCCTTCCGCCGATCGGCCGCCCAATTTGTTTTTTATCCCGCCTCTTTTTCGTGTGCCTTCCCATTTACCTCGTCTTTCTCCTTCAATTGTAGGTTTGGGAGAAGCAATTGCTGCCTTGTCTGCATGCCCGCGATCGCCCAGTACCTTGGTTGCCTGTCTGTTTTCCTGCTGGCACTCTTTCTTTAATCCACGCCCTGGTCCTCCGCCTTTCGTCTCCCTGCTCTGTTCCTTCTTCTGCCCTCCCCCTGCCTTGCCCTCTTTCCCGGTGGCGCCCCGTTCCTTTGTCGCTTGTCCGTGTTTTCCCACCCCTTTGCCCCATTCGCTTGGTGGGTGGCCCTCGCTGTGGACTGCTTGTTTCCCCGCTTCCCCTTCGGTTTTTTTGCTGCTCTGGGGTTTGTCATCGAGTCAGGGGCTGGTGGACTTGCGACCTTCCCGTTTGTTCTGCTCTGCCCTTTTAACCTTTTGTGGTGCTGTTTTCTCGCTTGCACTGCGCCTCGATTTTCTCGTGAATGTGGCAGGTGCGCTTTTTCTCTTTCGCCTATTCCCCCTCACTTCTCGAATTTTTTGACGTGTCTTTGCTTTCCTTCAAATTTGTTCGTCTTTGCCCTCTCTGCTTTTTTGTACCCTTTTGGCCACCTGTGCGCCCCCGGAGCTCCTGTGTGCGCTGCTTCCTTCCCCACGGCCCCAGTCTCGGTGCCCCCTTAGCTGCTTTACGTTATTCACTGGCCCTTCGTGTGTCTGACTCGTGGAATGCATGACCCTCTCCGCCTTGGACATTTCTCTCCGGATTCTCTTCATCTGCGTTGGCGGTCCTTGTCCTTGCCTGTACGTTGCGCTATCTTCTTATTATCCACTTGGTATTCGTCTGCGTATTTGTCTGTGGCCTTGCCTGGCCCCGCACCTTATTGGTGGGGGGGGGGGGGCGTGCCCGCCCTGGAATTTTTGCGTGCTTCCTGCGGCCACTTTTACATTCTACCTTATTTCCTCATTTGGGGTTTCCGGGCCCGGTGTGCGCGACGTTTAAACGCTTATCGGTGGCTTCCTCACCTTAGGCACATGCGAGTGGCCCACCCCTCTGGCTCTTTGGCAATCCGTGCGTTCGTTGCTTTTGCTAACGTTTGTTTTTCCGCCGTGGGTGTCTCCCTTGGTTTTCTTTTTGTGCTCTTTAGTGTGCCTGCGGCCGGCCCCCCACCCTGCCCTTGCATCGTGTTTGGCTCTGACTTTTTGCTTCCTTTTGTTTGTTTCTGGTTTTTTTTGTTTCGACGGTTTTTGTCCATGGGCCATGAGATGCCATGCCGGGCGCTCCGCTGTGGTCGGCCCACTCCTCTCGCACACTGGTGGTCCTTTCTCCACTGCTTTTCTCGCTTTCCGTCCTCCACGTTTTTTCATCGTGCTTAACCTATTGCTCGCATGTCTGCTGCCGGCGAGTCGGCTTTGTAGTTGTGCCCGTTGAGGGTCAGTCGCCTGCTTTCGACGCTCTCCGTTTTGGTATTTTTTTTTTTTTTCGCTGAGCTCTTGTTCTAGGGGTGGTGTTGTCGTGTGAAGGTCATGTTTGGGTATTTTATTTTTTGGCGCTGGCTTCGTTCTTAGGCGGTGTAGTTTGTCTTAGTGCAGGTTACTTTCTTTTTTCTCGCCACCCTGATTATTTTGACTTATTTACAGACGCGCCTGACAGCAGACTTTCCTTGTTCTGAGCTTTGCCTCTTACCTCTTCTCGATATGACCGCGCCTGCCCCTGCCTTTGGCTGCCCTGGTGCTTTTTTGGCGCACCCCGGGTGCCGCACATCGAACATTTTGCACCCCACTTTTCCTTTCGGGGGTGCCTTTTGCCAGGTTGCGTTTTTCCCCCCGTATTTGTCGTTCTTCACTGTGGTGGCCATTGTCCGTACGCTTGGGCCGTCTTACGTCCTGCACAGCTTGACCGCACCGCGTAGCTTCCGTCCTTTCGTGCTGCCATTGCTCGCCTGTTCTTTTGTCATCGTCTTGCACATTGTCGGCGACGATGGTTTTTTCATCCGGCGTGCTTCTCATAACGACAATACCAAGGTTGAACGAGAAATGTCTTGTTGTGCAGTTCCGACCATGGCTTTGTTGATGTTGTCCCTCCGCCGTAATGGCGGCGCGCGCCCGCGGTCGCTCTGTCTCCCTCAATATTTTTTTGTGTGTTGAGGTTTACTGGCGTGATCAGCGCGGTCTTCGGCCGCCGCCTTGCTCCTGCGGCTCCGCTCGCCTTCCCGGCCGATCATTTATGGTGTCCCTTCCTTCGCATTTTCCCGTTCGCGTTGGGTGCTTCGTTATCTCCGGCCGTCCTGCAGTCACCCCTTTCTTCCATCTCTCCATCGAGCCTGCCAATGCTTCCCTCGCGGGGACTTTCGCCTAGTGATTCCCTTTGGTTTTCTGCACCGCCCCCGTTGGGTGACTCCTTTTGGGGTACTCTTTCGGCCCCGGCAGGTTCTTTTCTCCCCAGCTCTGGTCTCCGAGGGCGCGGCTGGGGGTTCCCAGCGGCCTACGTGCCTTATGCCACTTCATTGTGGGGGTCAACTGCACCTGCTTTTCCCTCGGTCTTGACCAGCCCATGTTTCTGCATGGTCCCGGGGAATTTGGGTTTGTCTTGCGGTGTTTGCGACCGGTCCTGGCCATCTTCCTCGGCCCCCTGAGCGGGTCCCTCCACACACCCTCTTGTGCTGTTTCCGTGCCCGCTTTCGACCCCGTATCTCCCGTCGATTCGGCGTCTGTCATGCGCGTGAGTCGAGCGGCTCCTGCCTCGCGGCTTGACTCGCTTCTCCTATCTCTGCTAGGCGCATTGCCCTTTCCGTGGCCCTGCAGCATGGTTACCCGCACGTCCTGACCCTCCGGCCATCGGGCTACCTTAAGGGTGTCTTACTCGGCGGGTTTTTGGAGCCCTCGCTATTTGCAAGCTTGACTCTTTTGGGGGGGGTTTTTTTTTTCTTTCTCCCTTTCCCGTCAGCCCGGAGGGGTTTTTGCCGCTCCTTTTTTAACCCCGATTTTTTTTTGCATCTTTTTTCCCGAGCTACTGCGGAGCCGGGTTCCGTGTACGGGGGGCCTGGGGATTTCTGTTGGGGCTGCTGGGGGGAGTCCATTTTTTCTTGGCATCTACTTGATCAGGCCGAGCCCGGGCGGACGCAGAGTTGTTTGTCTTTCGTATTCCTTTTCACCTACGGATTGCAGGCAGGCTGTTCCCGCATGGCTTCGCCCATTTATCATATCTCCGCCCTTCCAGCGCGGGCCGGGATTCTACATTTCCCAGACGGCGCCTGGCAGTGCTCGTCGCCCTACTCCCGCGGGGTTTGCCTGGCACGGTCTCCCAGTTTTTTTCGGTTGCTCTTGGCCATCTCCCGTCCAGCGGATCCGTATCCTGATCGGTGGACCGCCTTTTGCTTTGTCTTCATCGCAGCCTCCCTGTGCTCCACCTCTGTTCCCACGAGAGCCCGTTACCTTATGCTTTGGGCCCTTTCCCTCTCCGCTCCTTCCTCGGGTAGGTCGTCCAGTTCTCGCCGGTGTCCTCGCCCGCCCTCGCGCCGGTGGTGCCGTGCCTGTTTCCCACACTTCCCGCCGGCTTAATTATACCGTTTTCCTCATTTTCTTTTCGGGCCCCTTGACTCTGGCCTTATCCGCTGACTCAGTTTACACCCCCACCCGTTGTCGGGCCTTTCCCGGCAGGCTCTTGGTGACGTTTTTTCCTCGCCGTCGCCACCTATTTCCCACGCTCACATGCATGTCGTCCCGATCCTTGCTCTGGCGCTTGCGGCGGAGGCCTCTTTTTCTCTCCTCCCGCGTGGGGCTTTAACGCGTTCCTGGCCATGCCTTTTCCGCACGCACCGCCGGGCGGGGCCGGACCCCCTCCCTGTCCTTCGCTCCCCGTCCCCCATCCTGGTTGATTTGCTTGCCCCCGGCTTTCTTTATGAGGTTTTCCCTGCATGTTCTTTTTGCTCTCGCGATCAGCGCGCCTCTCTTCCTGCGGCTTTCTTGCCTCTTTGCCACGTGGCTGTGATCCTGGCCGTCCCTTGCCTCGGCTTCTCCAACTCGGTTGTTCTTTTCCCGCGCGCCTGTTTTCACCCTTTTTCCTAACCTTTTGCCCACCGCGCTACACGGGCGCTCGGGCGATCTGCGCTGCGTGCCCTCTTTCTCTTTCCGGTACGGCTTTACACTAGCGTTGTTCCCCCCGGGAGCTTCTCACCCACTCTATTGCCCATTCCGGCCTCTCCCCCGCTCTCCGTGTTTTGCCACCTGGCTACGATCCGGGCCTGGGCGCTTTCTTCCACCGCCTCTGCTTCGTTTCCATGTGACTCAGCTTGCGTGAAGGGTTTGCGGCCGCTGTCCTTGGTGCTCCCTGGTTTCTTCCCCTTGGGGACCCGCGCTTCTCCTCTCCTTTCTGCTTATTTCTCCCTCCTGAGCTTTGCCCGGCTTGCCTGTCTGCATTCACCCCGGGCCTTTTGGGCTGCTCCTGGGCTTCCCGACTTACTCTCCTTGTCTTTTTGCTTTCCCTCTCGTTTTGCGAGGGGTCTCGGATCACCTGCTCCCCATTTCCCCGGCCGCCTTGGCCGTTTTCTGTTCTTTGGGCTCTGCCTTTTCTCTTTTCTATCCTTCCTCACACTGCGGGGTTTCTCGTTCTTTCGGCCCTCTTCTGGATTGCACAATTTGCAATCTCATTCCCGGGCCTTCCTTTTCCTCTGATGGCTGACGGTTGGGCTTGTTTCCCCTGTTATCCTCGTTTGCCCCTCTTCTTTTGTGCTCTCTTGTGTTGGCCCTTTCTTCCTTTCCTGCCCCTCGATCTGCCCTGCTCCTCGCCTTCGCGTGCCGCGCGGCCGCGTGAGTCACGCTCTTGGCGCTTTGTGCTCGGCAAGTGCTCCTCCTCGTTGTCTCTGGCCTTCCTTCCCTCCGCGCTTCTCTTGGCTGACGTGCGTCAGCGGGGCATCTCTGTGGCTGGCTTTCTCCATGTTCCTTGTCGTCATTTCTTCTCCTCTGCTTCCTCGCGTCCTCTCCCTCAGCCGTTCTCTCGTGTCTTTTGCGCCCCGGTATTCTGGCTGTTGCACCTCGCCCCCGACCCGTCCCCCTCCCACTTCTCCCCTCCTGCAGCCTCTTGTCTCCATGGTTTGCCGGCATTTAGCCGTTTCTATTGTACCTCCCTTGCGCGGACTTGATACGTCATCCCGCTCCGTCTGTCTTCCGTTTCCGTGGCCCCCTTCCTCCTCCCCACCCCTTTCCTCGCCTCTTCCTCCGCCTCGGTATCCGCGACTTGCTGCTTCTGCTCTTGCCCTGTTTCTTGCCCCCCTTCTGGCTTGTTCTGCGCGTCTTTTTTTCCTTGGCCGTGCGCCTCGCCTTTTGGCCTTCTTGTTCTTCCTCATCTTGGGTCATGCACGCTGTTGGCCTCGCGGCCTGGTTTCTCTCTCTTTTTTCTGCCCGACTTGTGCATCTTCTTCTTCTTGGTACCTCCCTCCGATGTTTGAGGCTGCTGAGCACTCTGCTCCTTTCCGATTCTTGTTCCCGTGTGCCCTATTCCCCCATCCGTTCTACCTGCCCCTTATGGCGCTGTTCCCATGGCCTGCTCTCTTTGGCTCTTCTCTACTTGTCTCTCTGGCCCCCTGTTTTGATTTCACGGCGTGGGTTTTTCGTCGTTCTTGTTTCTTTTGCCTGGCACCCATTGGGCTTGCGCACGTCCTAGTCTTCCGTGGTTTTCCTTGTGCCTCTGGGCGACTTTTGCCACTTCCCGCAGCTCTGTCGGCTGGCCCTCAAATGTCCCCGCCACTTGCCCGTCTTGCCGTCCACTCCTACTCTGATCATTACTTTGCTGCCCGCGTTTCCACCAGCGGCATCGTTGCGTACTAGCCCGTTTTGGGCTTTGTTCTTCAAGGGGCGGCTTACCGCCGCCAGGCTTGGTAGCGCCGGCCATTGGGGCCGGACGGATGGACGG
>CM068954.1:1871954-1890537 GCA_035128595.1 Eptatretus atami
AATGAGAGAGTTCAAATCAGACCCAAAAGCACCTCACTCCCAAGCACAACAACTCCTTCTCAATATTCCACCAAAAGACCCTACACTCCCAGCACACAACCCCTCCTTGTTTCAATATTCCGTCAAAAGCGCCCTCGCACACAACCCCTCTTCTTCAATATTCACCAAAAGACCCCCTCCATCGCGCGCACACACCTTCCTTGCTCATATTCACCAAAGCCCTCGCACTCCCCAACACACAACGCCCCTCTTGTTCAATATTCACCAAAGACCGCGCCCTCCATTTCCCAGCACACACCTCTTGCTCAATATTCACCCAAAAGCCCTCCACCCCAGTACACAACCTCTTGCTCAACTATTCACCCAAAAGCCCCCTCACTCCCAGCACCAACCGCGACTTGCTCAATATTCACCCAAAAGACCTCATTCCCCACACAAGCCCCTCCTTGCTCAATTTCACGCCAAAGCCCCCTCCACCTCCCCGCACAAACCGCCTCCTTGCTCAATTTCACCCACAAGTCCCCTCACTCCCCCAACACCAACCAACTTGCTGCAATATTCACCAAAAGACCCCTCCATTCCCAACACACAAGCCCTCCTTGTTCAATATTCACCCAAAGACGGCCTCAGTCCCAACACACAACCCTCCTTGTTCATATCACACAAGTCCCCTCCACTCCCGCAACACACAACCCCGTCCTTGTTCATATTCACCAAAAGACGCGCCTCCACTTCCAGCACACAACCCTGCCTTGTTCAATTTCACGCACAAGTCCTCCTCCACCGTCCCAACAGCCAACCCTGCATGTTCATATTCACGCCAAAAGACCCCCTCCACTTCCCAGCAAAACGCCACTATTGCTCAATTTCACCAACCCAAAAGCCCCCTCCACTCCCAACACACAACCCTCCTTGTTTCATTTATCGCAAAGACCGCTCCCCCCCCAGTACACAAACCCTCCTGCTCAATATTCACCCACAAGTCCCGCCTCCATCCACACACAATCCCCCTCCTTGTTCATATTCACCGCCAAAAGACCCTTCACTTCCCAGCACACAACCCCTCCTTGTTCAATAATTCACGCGACAAGTGCCCGCCGCTCCACTGCCCAATACACAACCCCGGCTCTTGTTTCAATATTACCAAAAGACCCCTGCTCATCCCAGCACACAACCCCCTCCTTGTTCAATATTCACCACAAGTCTCCTGCATCCCAACACACAACCCCCTCCTTGTTAATATTCACCCAAAAGACCCCCTCCCACTTTCCCAGACACAACCCACTCCTTGCTTAATATTCCTCCAAAGAACCCCCTCCATTCCCCAAACAAAACCCCCTCCTTGTTCATATTCACCCAAAAGACGGCCCGCTCGCAGTCCGCCAAAAAACCCCATCCTTGTTCAATATTACACCACCAGTCCTCCACTCCCAGCACACAACCCCACTTGCCCTCAATATTCACACAAAAGCCACCCCCTCTCACCTCCCAGCACAACGCCCTCTTGCTCAATATTCACCAAAAGTCCCCCTCTCACGCTCCCAGCACAAACCCCGCTCCTTGTCAATATTCACGCCACGGAAGTCCCGCTCTCATCCCAACACGACAACCCCTCCTTTGTTCAATATTCACCCAAAAGACCCCCTCCACTTCCTCCCAGCACCCAACCACTCCTTGTTCAATATTCACCACAAGTCCTCCTCCAGCCCTCCCCAGACACAGCACACCTCCTTGCTCATATTCACGAAACCCCCTCACGCCCCAGTACAACATCCTTGTCTTTGTCAACATGAGGCTTGTTTGCATCAAATTTTACATCCACAACTTCCCTTTACCCAACTCTCGCTACAGTTGCATCACTATCTCGCTCTACCATGACACGCCTCCTCACCATCACCATTCGCTCCTCACATCACCATTCCTCTCTCATCATCCCCTCACAATCACGCATCCATCCTCAAATCACATCCCCCCGCTCCATCAACACCCATCCTCAAGCATCACCATTCCACTCATAATCACCATCCCCTCGTCACAATCACATCCCCCCTCACCATCACATCCTCCTCACCATTTCTTCTCATACTCCGGATCACTGCTCTGGAGTAGCGGCTTTGGGTGAGGTTGAAGTGAAAATCCGCGTCCATTCCCTACCGAGGAGATTACACACGACATGGGGTAATACCGCACTCACAAACACCAATAACACTCCATTACACGACACGGGTAAATACGCAACTCACAAACACCAAACACTCTATTACACGACAACGGGTAAATACGGCACTCAAACAAACACCGAAACACTCCATTACCGACACGGGTAAATACCGGGCCTCACAAACACCGAAACACTCCATTACACGACGCGGGTAAATACGGCACTGCACAAACCAAAACACTGTACTCTATTACATCGACACGGGTAATACGGCATCACAAACACCGAACACTCCATTACAACGAAGGGTAAATTACTGACTCACCAACCAAAACAATCCATTACACGACACGGGTAAATACCGCACTCACAAACACCGACACACTCCTTACCGCCACGGGTAAATAACCAACTCACAAACACCGACACACCTATTACAACGAGCACGGGTATACCGCACTCAACAAACACCGAAACACCTCCATTCACGACACGGGTAAATCGGCACTCACAAACGACCAAACATCTATCACGACCGGGATAAATACCGCACTCACAAACCAACCGAAACCCTCATTACACGACACGGGTAAATACCCGCACTCAAAACACGAAACACTCATTACCGACACGGGTAAATACCGACTCGACATCAACACAACACTCTTAATTACACGACACGGGTAAATACCGCTCACAAACACCGAAACACTCATTACAGCGACACGGGTAAATACCGTCACTCACAAACACAAAACAATCATTCACGACACGGGTAAATACCGCAACTCACAAACACCGACACCTCCCATTACACGACAGGGTAAATACCAACTCATCACAACCCAAAACAGCTCCATTACAACGACCGGGGTAAATACACACTCACAAACACCGAAACCTCCATTTACACGACAAAGGGTAAATACCGGCACTCACAAACACCAAAACAATCCATTACACGACTGGGTAATACCGACTCACCAACAACCAAAACACTCCATTACACGACACGGGTAAATACCTCTCTACAAACACGCAACACACTCATGTACACGAACGGGTAATACCGACTCACAAACACAACACAACTCATTACACGACACGGTAATACCGTACTACACAACACAAAACACTCCACTACATGACACGGGTAAATACCCGCACTCACAAAACACCAATACACTCCCATTACACGACACTGGTAAATACGCATCTCACAAACACGCAAAACCTCTAATTACAACGACACGGGTAAATACCGCACTCACAAACAAACCACTCTATTACACGACCGGGTACATAGGGGCCGCACTCAAAAACCCGACACACTCATTACACGACACGGGTAAATATGCAACTCACACAGAAACAACACTCCATTACACGACACGGGTAAATACCGGCACTCACAAACACCGAAACACTCCATTACAGACACGGGTAAATACCGACACTCACAAAACCGAACACTCCATTACACGACACGGGTAAATACGGACTCAACAAACACCAACACCTCCATTAAACGACAGCGGGTAAATACACAACTCACAAACACCAATAACACTCATTACACGACAGGGTAAATAACGTGCACTCACAAACCGAACCAACTCCATTACACGACACGGGTAAGATAGCCGCACTCCCAAACACCGAAACACTTCATTACACCGACACGGGGTAAATACGCACTCACAAACACCAAAACACTCTATTACAGACGACACGGGGTAATACGCGCACTCACAAACACAAAACTCCTTACAGACGACACGGGTAAATACCGTACTCCAACACTAACACACTCGCTATACACGACACGGGTAAATACCGTACTCACAAACACCAAAAACTCCATTACACGACACGGTAAACTACGACTCACAAACACCAAAAACACTCTTACAGCGACACGGGTAATACCGGCCTTCACAAACACCGGAACACTCCATTACACGACACGGGGTAAATACCGCACTCCAACACCAAAACAATCCATTACACGACACGGGTAAATACACACTCACAAACAACAAAACACTCTATTAACGACAACGGGTAAATACCGCATCACAAACACCGAAACACTCCATTACACCGACAGGGTAATACTAGCACTCACAACCACCCGACACTCCATTACACGACACGGGTAAATACGCCTGCTCTCACAACACCTAACAACTCATTACACGACACGGTAAATACCGCACTCACAACACCGACACACTCCACTAATGACAGCGGGTAACATACCGCCACTCACAACACTACACACTCATTACAAACGACACGGGTAATACCGACTCACTAAACACGCGACACAACTCCACTACATGACACGGGTAATACGCGCACTCACAAACACTAACACACTCCATTACACGACAATGGGTAATAACCGGCACTCACAAACACCAACACACTCCATTAACACGACACGAGTAAATACCGCACTCACAAACACCAAACACCTCCATTACTACGCACGGGTAATACCAACTCACAAAGCACCAACAACTCCATTACACGACACGGGTTATACCGCACTCACAAACCACCGAACACATCCATTAACACGACACGGGTAATCCGCACTCACAACACCAAAACACTCCATTACACGACACGGGTAAATCGCCACTCACAAACACCAACACACTCCTTACAGCGAACGGGTAAATACGCGCCTCACAAACACCAACACACTCATTACAACGACACGGTAAATACCGCACTCACAAAACACCGGACACAACTTCCTATTACACGACACGGGTAAATACGCACTGGCAAAACACCAACACACTCCTTACACGAACGGGTAAATACGCGCACTCGAAACACGGCAAAACACTCCATTCTACGATCACGGGTAAATACCGCACTCAACAAACACAAACACTCCATTACACGACACGGGTAAATACGGCACTCACAAACACTACCACACTCCTTAGCACGAGAAAAAACACGGGTAAATACACACTCACAACACAACACAACTCCATTACAGCGACAGCGGGTAAATACCGCACTCACAAAACTAACACACTCCATATACACGACAACGGGTAAATTACCAACTCACAACACCAACACACTCCATTACACGACACGGGTAATACCGCATCACACACGACAACTCCATTAACCGACACGGGTACATACCGACTCGACAAACACAAAACCTTCCAGTAATTTTTACCCCCCACGAAACGGGTAAATACCGCACTCACAAACCCGAAACACTCCATTACAACGACCGGGTAATACCGGCACTCACCAACACCAACACAACTACATTACACGACACGGGTAAATACCGCACTCACAAACACAACACACTCCATACAACGCACGGGTAAATAACCGCACTCACAAACACCGACACAGCTCCATACACGACAGGGTAAATACCGGCTCACAACACCAAAACACTGCTTCTCCATTACACGACACGGGGTAATACCGACACTCAAAACGACCACTGCCATTACACGACACGGGTAATACCGGCACTCAACAACACGACACACTCCATTACACGACACGGGTAAATCCGCATCACAAACACAACACACTCCATTACACGACACGGGTAAATAGCACTCCCAAACACCAAACACTCGCATTAACACGAGCAACGGGTAAATACCGGACTTCACAAACACCACACACTCCATTACACGACAGGAAGGTAATGCCTTGGCACTCAAAACACCAACACACTCCATTACACGACACGGGTAATCCGCACTCACAAACAGACACACTCCATTACACGAACACGGGTAAATTAACGCACCACAACACCAAACACTCCATTACCACGACACGGGTAAATACCGCACCACAAACACCAAAACCGTCCATTACAACACGACACGGGTAATTACCGCACTCAAACACAAAACTCATTTTACACGCACGGGTAAAATTACCCCCGCACTCACGAAACACTAACAGCACTCCATTACACCGACACGGGTAAATACCAAACCCTCACAAACACCACACACTCATTAACGACACGGGGTAAATACCGCACATCACAAACACTAACAGCACTCCATTACACGACACGGGGTAAATACCCACACACTCACAAACACAATCCATTACACGACACGGGTAATACGCACTCACACCCGACAGCAACTCCATTACACGACAACGGGTAAATACGCACTCACAAACACCAAAACCTCCATTTACACGACCGGGTAATACGCACTCACAACCCGAAACACTTCATTCCGACACGGGTAAGATACGCACTCACAACACCAAAACTCCATTACACGAACGGGTAAATACCGCATCACAACAACCAAAACTCCATTTTTACACGCCGGGTATACCGCGACTCACAAACACAGACACAAGCTCATTACACGAAAACGGGTAAATACGCACTCACAACACCGCACACTCCCATTAACACGACACGGGTAAATACCGCACCACAAACACAAAACACTCCATTACACGACACGGGTAAATCCGCACTCACAAACACCAAAACCTCCATTACAACGACACGGGTAAATACCGCCTCACATAAACACCGAAACAGCTCCATTACACGACCGGGTAAATACCCGCACTCACAAAACCGACACACTCATTACATACAACCACGGTAATAGCGCACTCACAAACACCAAAACACTCCCATTACACGACACGGGTAAATAAGCACTCACAAACACCAACACACTCCCATTACACGGACACGGGTAAATACGACTCACAAACACGCGACAACTCCACTACACACACGGGTAAATACCGCAACTCACAACACCAAACACAACTCCATTAACGACACGGGTAAATCCGCACTCCAAACACCTACACACTCCACTACAACGACACGGGTAAATACGCATCCACAAACACTAACACACTCCATTACACGACACGGGTAATACACAGCTGCACAAACACCTAAACATCCATTAACACGACACGGGTAATACCCGACTCACAAACCACACACTCCATTACACGAACGGTAAATACACAACTCACAAACACCAACACACTCCATTACACGACACGGGTAAATACCACACACAAACACCGACACACTCCATTACACGACACGGGTAAATACCACACACACAAACACCGACACACTCCATTTAAAGGGAAAGTTCGACGAACGGATCCCGAAGATTTTGGCGCCAAACCTGAGGGATAAAAACAAACAAAAAGGCGCGAAGCAGATCACGAAACTTGGTGATTATTCGTGACGAGAATTTCAGTTCTGTTAGCAGAGAATTTTTGTTCCGCGTCACAAGGAAACAATAACAGACACTTGACAACACATTTTATTATTAATAATGATAATAATAATATAAACAATACCGAGTTCAGATTACCCACACACGGTACTGGAATTCCATGACAAGAGGGCTCACGGCGAACCTCGTCCATGACGTCTCGTCCACAACTCTTCATATGGAAAACGTTGAAACGTGTGTATGACGTCATAGGGGTTAACGGGACGAAGAAAAGGAAAAAGCGGGGAAACTAGAGCGAACGAAGGTGCCAGTGCGGTAGTCGGTGGGGGCGAGTGCGTTGGCCTCCCCGGATCACGCCGCTATCCAGGACCCCAGACGAGGACGTGTGGCCTGAACGGTGCGGCCTAGTCGGTGGGGGCGCCGGAGGCGTGCCCTCCCGGATCCGCGCTTCCGGCAGGCGAGGGACGATGGCCTGAACGGTGCGGCCTAGTCGGTGGGGGCGCCGGAGGCGTGCCCTTCCCCGGATCACGCCGCTATCCCAGGACCCACAAGGACCGAGGGACGATGGCCGCCACACGGGGCGTTCGGCTCACCTCGTCACGGTGTCGGCGCTTGTCGGGGAAACCGGCATCGCTCTCCCCGTCGGACATGGCGATCCCGCTTCGCACCTGCTGGACCGAGCCCAGAAAATGGAGCTCGGGGAGTATTCGAGCGGCCGTAACTCCAGCCTGACGGAGCGGGCAGCGCTTGAGACGGGGTCGGGAGGACCGTGAGACCGCCAGGGGGGAGTGAAGAGCGCGGGCGGTGATCGAGTCTGTGAAAGGGGCTCCGGGTCGGCGGGCCGGGTGTCCACGCGACGACGGATCGCTCGGGTCAGGCCCGTTACCCGTGGCCCGTCCTCCGGATTTCCTTGATCGTGACGCGAATTCCCGGAGTTAGTGATCGAAGGTTAAATTAAACCCTTTTAATCATCGTCGATGTTCCGGAGGGTGAGGCGGGTTCACGGAGGTCTGGGGACGAGGACACGGCCGGGCCCGGGAATGGGACTTCCGTGAGGAGGTGGTTCAAACAATGCTCGGCCTGTGTACCTTCAAGTAAGTGTGTGTGGTGTCGTGTGTCTGGTGTGTACGTGTGTCTGTACGTGTGATGTGTGTTCGTGTTGTACGTGTGTGTCTGTCTGTCTACGTGTGTGGGTGTGTGACGTGTGTGTGTGTGTGGTGTGTGCGCGTGTGTGTGTGTCTGTACGTGTGTGTGTGTGTGTGTTGTGTGTGTGGTGAGTATTTGTGCCTGTATGTTATTGTGTACGTGTGTGTGTCTGTGTGTATATGTGTGTGTGTCTGTGTGTGTGTGTCTGTATGTGTGTGTGTGTGTGTGTGTGTGTGTGTGTGTGAGTATTTGTGTCTGTATGTTATTGTGTGTCTGTGTGTGTGCGCGTGTGTGTGTGTGTGTGTCTGTTGTGTGTGTGTCTGTGTGTGTGGTGTGTGTGTGTGTGTGTGTGTGAGTATTTGTGCTGTATGTTATTGTGTGTGTCTGTACGTGTTGTGTGTGTACGTGTGTGTATTTGTGCCTGTATGTTACTACGTGTGCGTGTGAGAAGAGTATTTGTATGTGTGTGTCTGTGTGTGTCTGTACGTGTGTGTACGTGTGTGTATTTGTGTGTGTACGTGTGTGTGTTTGTGTCTGTACGTGTTTGTGTGTGTACGTGTGTGTATTTGTGCCTGTATGTTACTACGTGTGCGTGTGAGAGAGTATTTGTGTATGTGTGGTGTGTGTGTGTTTGTGTCTGTGGCCTTTTTGTCTGTGTGTGAGTTTCTCTTTCGATACGCTGTGATCAATGATCAGCGATTTGAAAATGTCCAGACACCTTTTTTAAAAATAAGACTACGTGTCCTGATGCTCCCCCGGATCAGCAGCAACGGTCACTCAACCCCCCTTGACCACCCTAGACCCTGATTATTTATTTATTCCATGAACAAACTTTGGTACATCGTGGGTGATGAAGGTTGTGGTCAAGTTTCATCGAAATTGTGTGGTTTTGGAAAAGAGAGCAAAGAACCCCCATAGACCCCTTTTTTTGGGGGGGGGGGGATCAAAAAAACCCCCATAGACCCCTTTGAAAAAAAACCTTGAAGACACTGACTGAAGTGTTTATGGACTCACTCACTCACTCACCGACGGATGCTGCTCAATCGATTAAGCTCACGGGACTAAAGTCCAGGTGAGCTAAAAATCTTTCTTTAGAGGGACCTCATCACGGCAAGGGACTAGTAACCCGTGTGTGCATACGACCCTCCATTTACTCAACAACTCGTTTACTCTCCTCTTTTTCCTGACTGTGTTAACGAGTTTTTTGTATATTTATACATCACAACCTTTCACGCTGCTCCGACACATGCTTTCATACCTGACCTGACCTGACGTGAACCTTGTAAGGAAGTGATTTGTTCATGGATTTACTTTCTTCAACACTAATGTGTACATTTTCTACTTTATATTATCCCATTTCGTTGTATGTGTGTCATAATTGCTAAAGTTATGACAAAGTTTATTTATTTATTTTGCTCACTGTTCTTTAAAACCATCCCCAGCTAGCATGGACAAGATTTTAGAAGGCTTGCTCACGTCAGAGCATTCAATGGCTGTGAAACGAGGGATCGTCCGCAGGGTTCTTGCCGCCGCTGCACACCCGTCTTCCGCAGACTGTGAGGCCATGTTCTCGCTCGGTTGTCGGCTCCTGATACTCGGTGCCGACGCATTTCAGCAACAGGTGATGCCCCTGCCTCTCGTTTCATTTATCCATACCTGTTCTCGTGATGATTTACTTGGGATCAAAATATTTCTCAGACGGTAGAGTTATTAAATGCACATCTGGAATGGCTGAGATTTGATGTCTCCTAACCTTCCTTAGGTCGGAGAACAAGTCCTGACGGCGTATGCCCAAGCACAGCCTGAAGCCTTCTCCAAGTTCTTTAGCAGTACTTTTGTGTTCAGCTTGTTGAAGAATGGGTACGACCCTTTGGGCCCACGGGAAATTTGCCTCTTAGATCTACTCCGACTTGGACTACGTTTAAGTCTCGATCACCCTTCGGCGCCGGACATTCACACCGTGGTCCGAGTCGAGGCCTTACGCATGATGTGCGAGCGACCACCCGCAGCGTTTGCAGCCAAGTGAGTTCACGGTCACTTTTGAGCGTTCGGCATGAAATGACTTGCTTGTTGCTCTGACTTGGCAGGCCTTCTAACCTCTCTCACGGTCTCTTTCCCAGGCTTTGCGAGATTCTTACCGAGTTCTCACAGTGCCTACCACGTGAGCGTCGCTGCGCCGTTCTATTCTGCCAGCAGCTCGTACATACAGTCGCTCGCTTCCGTTGTCCAGCACCATTAACGGAGTGTTCCGGAGCAGAGCTCGAGGCGGAATTTCGGGCTTTCATCACAAAAGTTAATGGGGTGAGCAAGCTGCTGCCTCGGGTTTGGCTCGTCGAACCCGGCACGCTCCTGCCTTCCCTCCAAGAAGTCTTTTCCATCATCTCCACAATTGGTGAGCGTGGTCGATTTTTAGCATAAACATATTGGGATTGCCTCTTCCATTTTCACTTTAAATCAAGTACTGTCGGACCCCGCTATTCGCGGATTCGCTATTCGTGGACCCCCCGCGTATTCACGGTTTACAAAATGCGACCTCCTTCGACATTCGCGGTTTTTCACGGACGAAAATCAAATTCCATGAGCCGCGCTATAAACGAGCTGTATGTACATACTGCAGTGTACTTGTACGCAAAAACATATCTTCTATGAGGCACGTTATATGCAAGCTGCATGTACGTACAATACAGTACTACAGCACTGTATGCAAAAACATATCTTTCACGAGCCACGTACATCACAGTTCTAAACTAGAAGAGCACTCGGTAGAGTGCATACCTCTGCCATGCAATGCCTGATCCAGTAGAACATATCGTGCCCAATACATTTTTTTCAAATATTATCCGATACATCATTTTTGGTCCCATCTCTCAATGGTGGAGAATTACTTAAATTATCAGATCCAGATCCAGATCCGGATCTTCACCAAAATCTAATCAGTTTGTCCTTGTCACACACCCAAACTGCCCATCAAGTTTTGTCCGAATGTGTTCACACCTTTTTGAGATATCCTGCACACAAACAGACAGACAGGGGTGAAAACATAACCTCCTTCCACCTTCGGTGGTGGAGGTAAACATATCTTCCACCAGACACGGTGTCACCGAGCTGCGCCACTTGTTCCACCATTCCGCTATAAAAAAAAAAGCTTCACAGAATCTATTACGAACTGCCGAAGATGTTTCCCTCCTCGCCATGAGTTACACAATTAAATGTTTCACCCCATCTCACACCTGCTGAGTAAACTGTCAGCATGATGCTTGCATAATTAAAATGCTTCACCACATCTACCTCCAGGCCCCAGCTGAGTACATCTGGTAAAACGTTCCATCAAAGCACAAAGTGGATCTGCTTGACCGGCTGTTGAGGAGACAGAGTGTGGCTTGTGTGGGCAGACACTATGAGGTGAATGAATCCACGGTTCACCACATACAGAAGAACGAGAAGGCAATCTGAGAAAGTGTTGCGGCGAGCGCTGTACCGAGCACCAAAGTGGTCACCCACGTCCAGGATGCTTTGACGACATGGAGCCTGAGTAGTTGGATGCTCTTATCGCCTCACATGCTGAAGAGGAGGAGTTGGGAGCTATTTCCAAGGTTTCTGAGGAGGAGGAGGAGGAGAAGGAGGTGAGCATTGATGAGGAGGAAGAGGTGTCGAGGTCCAAACTCATGGTCAAGTTACTGGTTGAGATACTGCAGGACATGCGGTCAGTTACTGAGAGGCTGTTAGACGCCGATCTGGTCATGGAGCGTTACCTCAAGTTCACGAGGGGCTGGATGACGTGATGTTCCCATACAAGGAGCTACATCGAAACCAGTGACAATCTGCCAGGCAGCTCTCAATCATGAAGTTATTCTGCCCTGGTCCGTCCACCTCAGGAGCACCTACATCCTCGCCTGCCTCACCTGCCTAGACTGCGTCCCCTTCAGTGAGCGACTCATCATGATCCTCATTGTTGTTGTTTTTTCTCTACTTTTACGGCACGTTTGGTTCATCACTTTTAATAAACTGTTCATCACATTCCTTCAATAAACACTGGAAACGATACCTGGTGTTGTGTTTTTTTGCTTGTTTGTTTTTTTTTGTAAGCATTTTTTTTTAATGAAACTGTAATCATGTGCATTCACAGCTAGAAATTTTAAAAACTTTTTAAAAGTTTCTCCGATGAACCAGGAACTGCCGGGAACCTATCCCCCTTTTTCCATTGAAACAATGTGTGACATTAGCGGCTTCGCCGATTCGCGGCATTTTTCATGAATCAAGGACCGCCAGGAACCTATTCCCTTTTCCCCATTGAACAATGCCCAACATTCGCAGCTTTGCCATTCGCGGTATTTTTCATGAATCAGGAACCGCCAGGACCTATCCCTTTTTCCCCATTGAAACAATGCCCCAACATTCGCAGCTTTGCCATTCGCGGTATTTTTCGGGGTCACTACCCGTGTGAATCTATTCCCCCCCCAACCCCCCCACCTCCATTGAAACAATGCCCCGCTACTCACGGATTCGCTATTCGTGACATTTTCCAGGAACGTATCCCTTGCGAATAACGGGGTCCGACAGTATCATATTAGTAAAACGAAAAAAAAATCAACGTTAAGCTTTCCTTGACCCAATTCCCTTCCTCTTTAATGTGTAGTTTAAAAATCTAAATCCTAATGGATTTTTCAAATGCCAAAGATGAGCCAAGTGGGAACTGAAGGACATCAACAGGAAACTCACCTAACATGTGACAAACAGCTTTGAGATACCCACACATGTTGATCAACTTGTATTTTATTAGTATTCAACAACTTTCATTTCATGCTGCTCGCTCAGGTTACTTTCATCATCGTATTGAATTATCGACATGCTATTCATAAAAATGTTTTGTATTATCCATTACACCATTATCCATCTTCTTTACAATCATGGTGATCGAGCACTTCCTATTCTCATGATTTTTCAATCAATAATAAAGATGACGTTGATGATGATATGTGCCTGATGGCTCTATAAACTTATCATCAGGGCTAATGTCGAGGGAGAATGTTGAATCTGAGATCACACGTGACGAGCTTAAGCAATAGCCAATGTTCTGCGGTCGAGCGAGGTAAAGTTCACTTGTTTACAATGAAAACTTTTCCACCACAAACGAGCTCGAAATGATGAAATCACGACGTAACGACATTGACAAAACCCACCGCTACTTCCATTAATGTAGCCCACAGTGTGTCCTCACCGGAAACCTTCACTCCTTAACCTCTTCGAACTTCAACTTCAGAATAGGATAACTTCACTCAACCTCTTTGAACCTTATCATGAGATGTACCGTCATTCATTTGCCAATGGGATGTTGTTGCTGTTATCGCAGTGGTGCCTTATATCATCCTACAGTGGCTCAAGTCATCACCTACTCTTCACAAAGGACACCCATGGAATCATTAATGCCCACCAACTAATGGCCGCAGACGGGACACTCGGATTCATGTGTTGCACCTGTACCCCTTCTGTTATTAACAGCGCCATTTTCACATGCCTTCAATATCTTGCATACATCTCTTATTTAAACACCATTCACATGACATATCTTTCACCAGGCAAGTTTCATTTTTACACTTATCATATCCTGGTAGATATACAGCACTTAGGAGCGGGGACAACGAGTGTATACATACTTGTATACATGATGGATAAGCCAACCCTTCCCCACCATCCTTTCTTTATCTATTAGTAAAAGGAGCAGCGTGGTCCGTCACGCTTTATTCGAAAAGGGTTTCTGCTTTTCTAGAATAATATAAATGGTACTGTTGGAAAGCTTATACTCTAATTGATTTACTTGGTTGGAAAGATAATGATCAATTCATGTGGATGTTTGTACATCACGTTGTTTGGTCATATCAATATGTTGGACGCCAACATTGGAGGGGGACACATTCCTGAAAAATGCCACGAATGTCAAATTCCGCAAATGTCGGGGCATTGTTTCAATGGGGAAAAGGGCGATAGGTTCCCGGTGGTTCGTGATTCATAAGGGAAAATCAAAAATCCCATGAAAAACCGTAAAAACTTCCACGAAAAAAACCCACAAATGTAGAAGCAGGTCAGAAAAACCAGGAATAAAAACAGTGTACGAAGCACATGGCCGCAAATATAGAATAAGGTCACATTTTATGAGCCGCGAATATGCGGGGTCCGCGAATAGGGGAACCGCGAATGTCGGGGTTTGACACAATACATTGTTTGATAAACAGGAAATCAACATGAAAATGTCAACACATGTGTGAAAGACATGTCTCCAGAGGCTCGAAGAGGGGTGCGGTCAAAAGTCAGTTAACAGCTCAGTATCTGGTGTGACCACCATTTGTGTTGAGGCATGCTTGGTAACGGCGCCTCATTGAGGACACAAGATGGTTGAAGAAGGCTTGAGGAATGTCATTCCAGATCTGTACCAAGGCTTGCCGCAGTTGAGCCAACATCGCCGGCTGGTTTTGAAGACTGCGCAATTGTCATTCCATTTCATCCCACACATGTTCTGTCGGAGAAAGATCAGGCGAAACAGCTAGCCAGTGAAGTGTGGGAATGTTCTGTTGTGCGATGAAGTCGGCGACCACTCGTGTGATGTGAGGGTGCAAGTTATCCTGTTGAAGTGTGATGTGACGCCCATAAACCTGCAGGAATTTGAGGATGGAGAACATCACAGTACTGAATACCTATCAAATTGCCATGAATGACTGTCAGCTGGGTTCTGTGATGTGTGGTGATGCCTCCCCATACCAGAGTGCTTCCACCGCCAAACTACGAACGTTACATAACACATGCGTCAGCGTAACGTTCCCCTTCCCTTCCATAAATGCGACAACTGCCTTCACTACTGTGAAGATAGAACTCCGACTCACTTGCAAAGAGGATAGCAGCCCAATCTTGTATCCTGAACCTCAGACGTTGTCTACACCAAGCTAGGCGCGCATGTCGATGGCGTGGCAACAAAATCGGATGTTACGCTGGTTGTCGTGGCCGGATGTTATGCTTGCATAACCGATTCCTAACAGTTCTGACACTGATTGGTTGCAAGCCAGGGATGCTGTGAGCTGTCAAACTTGCTGTATGGAACCGATTCGTAAGGTGCACCAACTGGAGATGGTTATCCTGTCGATGTAACGTCACACATGGTCACCCAGATTGTGGACGGTCTCTGATGTTGCCAGTTTGCTGATAATGTCTCCAGAGTAACTGCATGGTGTTCCGATGAACAAAATTTTATGGCATTACTGTGTCAAGCATGCCAATATCACGTAGACATTCATTTTCAGAAGGGTGTGGCATCATGTTTACAACGTTTAGAGGTCAATCAAAATGTTTTTCACAGCTGGGATGGTTCACCGAATCGTGCTGTATTGCAGTTTGCTCAGTACCATGTGTAGCACTGTCACGTGACTCAGTACACGTGCATGGCAATTTGTGTGTTAGGGCCCTGTCACACCTTGACGTTTTAACAGCATGGAACGTTAAAAATGTTGTAAAACGTTGGCGTACGCTGAATTTTGATGTTTTTTTAAGTTTTGGGCGTATTCATAACGTGTGGGTCGTATGCATAACATATTAGTAACGGGTACAGAACGTTTCGTTGGTTATTGATAACTTTTACCAACGAATGCTTAGCCTGTTGTCGCGGTTCACACCCTATGCCCAACGATAGTTTAACTTACGCATAGCGCGCTAAACGTATCGCCGACGAACTTGTGGCGTAGCCTGTTAGAACCTGCTGGACGCCGATTTAAATCATAACCGCTGAGAATTTGAAGTGTCAACACGCAGTCACACTTGACGATTTTGCCAGCGTATGCCGACCTATGAAAAATGTGTCTAAAACGCTAGGGGCACGTCAAATACGGTATGGGTAAGTTGTGTATACGTTAAGAGTAGGCTGGAAACAATGAAGTACGCTGTCATATTACGTGGTACGTGTAATACGTCGTGAAATTTCAAGCATGCTGAAATTTTTACGACGTACTCGGCGTATGCTAACACGTTCCACATGCGTTGTCATATGTTCCTGGCACGCTCCGCGATCGTTTACACACGACGGACACACGTTACTTGTAGGTTACTCATAAGTCGAACACGTCAAGGTAATATTTAACATACCCGCAACCTAATTTTCAACCAATGGTAACGTCCTTTTAACCTATGAGTAGCGTGCTCTGAACCTATGTTTAACGTGCTTGAAACCTATGAGTAACGTGCATTGAACCTCTTTGTAACTTGCCTTGAACCAATGACTAGCGTGCTATGAACCTATGAGTAACGTGCGTTTAACCTATGTGTAGCATGCTTTGAACCTAAGTATAACGTGCTTCTAACCTTTGAGTAGCATGCTATGAACCTATTGTAACGTATCTCAAAACGCACATTGTCGTATGTAGACGAATTAGATTGACGTCTTCCGGACGACCACAGCACTTACTGAACGTGTTTCTAACTTACATCTACCGTGTAATGGCGTATTGGCAGCATTAAGGGGAATTGGTATATACAAATGGGCTTCACAAGAGGAACCCATCATTGTTCCAGACTCCATGTTGAGTAGATGTCAATGCCAGTAGTATCAGTAGTAGTAATACTATTAGCAGTAGTTGGTGTGCGTGACAGTAGTATAGTAGTAGTAGTTGTAGTAGTAGCATGTCTATGTCAGTAGTAGTAGTAGTAGTAGTAGTATGTCTATGTCAGTAGTAGTATAGTAAGTGTAGTAGTAGTATGTCTATGTTTAGTCGTAGTAGTAGTAGTAGTAGTAGTAGTAGTATGTGTAGTAGTAGTAGTAGTAGTAGTAGTAGTTGTAGTAGTAGTATTGGTAGTAGTAGTAGGTCCATGTCAGTAGTAGTAGGTGAGCGTGATGGGAGGGTGTGGGTGATGATGGATCCTCTTATCGTCCACGAATAGGAGACTACTTTGCACCATTGTTCGATGTTCTTTTCGGCTAATTTTTTTCCTCATTCCCACAATGAAATATTTCTTTGTTTTACTTTTTAAAGTATTAAAAACGACTTTGACAAATGCATAATGTACTAGTAATGAACACAGAACGCTCGATAACTTATACATAGTTATACCAACGATTGTTTATCGTGTTTTAGGCGTCCACACCTATGCCCAACGATAGTCTAGCGTATGCATAGCGTAATAATTCCAAGCACGTTATTCATAGGTTATAAATAAGTCACGGGTACCCTAAACATTACTTTGATGTGTTTCGACGTATGAGGAACTTTCAAGTAGCGTGTTGCGAAGTGTGAACAACGTTCGTGTAGCGTGCTTACAAAACGTTACTCATAGTTTAGAAATAAGTTTCGGGTACGCAAATGTTACCTCTACGTGTTTCGACTTATGAGTAACATACAATTAACGTGTGTCAACGATCGCATAACGTGCCTACAACTTATGGCCAGCGTAGCGGAACGTGTGAGCCAAACGCCGAGTACGTCGTAAAATTTCAAGCATGCAAATTTTTTGGACAACCAAAAAGTACAACGTTTTAAACCAGCGTAATACGACTATGGTAGTGTTTTTCAGCGTGCACCTAATGTAACACAAAACGTACCCATAACGTATTCGACGTGTGCCAGCGTGTTTAGACAAATTTTTCATAAATCGGCATACGCTGGCTAAATCGTCAAGGTGTGACAGCCCCTTTAGTAGTGTATGCACACGCAAATTCCGGATATTCACGGGTAAACTGATGAACATATCAAAGCATACGTTGGCTGACCGTCATATTGCTGGGGTACATGCCAGTGTCATTTTGTGTAATTTTTTTTATGGTGCACAGGAACTTTTCTCCATTTTTAAATATGGTAATACTTCCAAACAACAGAAAAATAGATCATAGTACATGTGAGGAGAACACAAAATTACATATGGTAATATTTTTAAACAATAGAAAAATATATAATAGCACATAGAAAGAGAACACAAAATTATATATGGTAATACTTCTAAACAATAGAAAAAAAATATATATATATATATATATATATATACACAC
>CM068954.1:1898918-1910184 GCA_035128595.1 Eptatretus atami
CCACATGAATGGCCGGACCCAGGGTTTCCCAGCAGAACATTGCCTCGAGCATCACACTCCCTCCACCGGCTTGTCGTTTTCCCACAGTGCATCCTAGTGCCATCACTTCCCCAGGTAAACGGCGCACACGGACACGGCCATCCACGCGATCTAAAATAAAACGGGATTCATCGGACCAGGTGACCTTCTTCCACTGCTCCAAGGTCCAGTTCCGACGCTCGCGTGCCCATTGTAGGCCATTTTTCTACATTTGTTTTTTTTTCAACGATTTCCAACCCCTCCCCCACACCCCCCCCCCCAAAAAAATTTGTCACCCCCCCCCCAAAAAAAAAAGAGGAGATTTTTTTTTTTTTTGCATTTTTACTGTTTTTAAGGTGATTTCCAACCACCCCCAAAAAATTTGTTACCCCCCCCAAAAAAAAAAATGTCACCGCCCCCCCAAAAAAAAGATTTTTTTTTTTTGCATTTCTACATTTTACAGTATTCCACCCCCCCCAAAAAATTGTCACCCCCCCAAAAAGATTTTTTTTTGCAGCATATTCTACATGTTTTAAGTGATTTCAACCCCCCCAAAAAAATTTGAGAATTTTTTTTTTTATGCCATTTCTACATGTTTTAAGTGATTTCAAACCCCCCCCCCCCCCCCCCCCCAAAAAATTTAAGAAAAAAAATTTTTGCAACTTTTTTTTTCAACCAAATGCGATGCTTTTTTTTCATTTTCTACATGTTTTAAGTGATTTCAACCCCCCCCAAAAAAAATTGTTACCCCCCCCCCAAAAAAACGTTTTTTTTTTTTTGCATTTCTCATGTTTTAAGTGAGTTCCAACCCCCCCCCAAAAAATGTTACCCCCCCCAAAAAAAAATTGTTTTACGAAGAAATTTTTTTTTGCATTTCTCATTTTTAAGTGATTCCAAACCCCCCCAAAAAAAAATTGAGAAAAAAAATTTTTTTTTGGCATTTCTACATGTTATAATGATTTCCAACCCCCCCCCCCCCAAAAAATTGTTAGGAAAAAAAATTTTATGCAACTTTTTTTTCAACAAAATTCGATTCTTTTTTTGCATTTCTACATCTTTTAATGATTTCCCAACCCCCCCCCCCCCCACCCAAAAAAAAATGTGGAGAAAGTAACTATAAACTGTCAGCAACGTTGACATCATATTTAGAAAGAATAGAAAAAAGTTTCACTGAGGACCCAGCAGTTTGTGCGAGTTTGCACTCTCCCCGAGTGCCCCCCTCAGTTTATTTCTTATATTATTAAGATGTATATTGAGAATGGTTCCCATGATTTTATTATATATATTTTTATGTGTATATGGAATGTTACCATGATTTATTATATATTATGATGTAGTGTGAATATGACCATATTTTTATATGGAATTTCCATATTTTGATATTATTATGATGTGAATGAAATGCATTCCCAGATTTATTATATTATTTTGATGTGTATATGCGAATGAATCCCATGATTTTATATATGACAAATGCATAATTCCCATGATTTCTTATATTATAGTATATTTGAGAATATTCCCTGATTTATATATTATATTGAATGTGTGTTGAGAATGATTCCCATCTGATATATTATTCCGAGTTGTGTTCGATGTCGCCGCTATCTTCGACTTTTTACTGCGCTCGTAACTGATATTCGCTACATCTATCTCAAAGACCATATGAGGTGCATGTACAAAAAAAAGTAAATAAAATAAAGCTTCTGAAACAGTGAAATCGTATCCACTTACTGCATTAAAGTAAAATTACTACTTGAACTCTGCATCAGTTCCTTTCTCAACACAACACCACCCCAACATGTCCGCAGAGCGCGTGGTAGCTTAGTGATTTATTATATATTATGATGTATATTTGAGAATGATTCCCATGGATTTATTATAATGATTATGATTGTATATAGATGTTTCCCTAATGTATTACATGTGATATTATCGTATTAGTATGTGTTATATGAGAATGTTTCCCATTATTATTAGATTATTTTAATGTGTATATGAGAATGATTCCATTATTATTACGTTATTATGATGTGCATATGAGAATGATTCCCATATTTTATTTTCTTGCACACCAGCTTTGACGATCATCGGCACTTCCTTGTACTCTGCATTCCATGTCTGCTTAACTCAAATGTGATCTCTTCCTGACTCGAACCTTGCACATTGAGCATTGTGAAACTCTGGTGCTGACACACACTTTCAACATTTTGTCCATCCATTCATAACTCTTGCAGATTAATCTATTTTAAATTGCTATCATGTAAAAAATAAATGGGGCTTTACGACCGATTCACAAGACAATGTTCATTCATGAAAGTATGAGGAAACAGTCATACATCTCCACTTTTTGTGTTACACACATATTCGATTTGACCAATCACACGAAATATAGTTTCACAGAAAGTTTTTGGTTTAAGAATGTACTAAGATCTGTGTCGTCTCATGAAGAGTGATGAAGTGGTAAAATGGAAACATATTGACAATGAGGTCTCAGTTGGACACAAGGCAAACAATGATCAGAAGGAAGAGAAGGAGTGGGGAAATGCAGTAAACTACAAGGTAAGAGGTTTGAGTTTGAGTAGGGTAATGTTTTAGGAAATTAATGCAGATGGATGAGAATTGCATCATGCTGGTTTGTATGCTTGCTTGCAAGCCCTTGGAAGGAAGATGTGCAATTGAACAGTCCAGGAGTTAGCGTAACCACAAAATGGAGGAAGAAAAAGGAACAAAAGCATGGAAGTGATACGAATCCTGATTTTCAGGAGTTGTAACCAGAAGTGATGTGAATGAAGAAAACTCGTCCATCTTGGAAGGAAGCTGTGGAAGATCAACGGCTGGAGAGGCAGAAGGAGCTAAAATGGAGAGACGGCAAAAAACAAAGGCCACCGACCTGTCTGTAAGATGAGTCAGCAGCTTTGTGCTTCAGCCTCACACGGAGAGACAATGAACAGAAGATTACATTGCCCAAAATCAGAGCACATATGTGAAGGTGACACTAACCTGAGAGAAAGAGCAGTCACAACAATGAGCTACAAATAAAGCTTAGTGGCTCGCACGAGTCGTTATATTTTACAGGAATGCCTTTGAACGACAAGCATGTCCATGTCAGCGGCTCGATTTTGGAGGGTAACTTTGCTATGGTCACTTCAAGAAAGTCAGCTCTGCAATTTTTGATGCCAGAAAGTTTCAGAGACTAACCTCTTCAATGTCACCATGGAAAATAGAATTGTGGGTTGTTCCCGATCCTTTTGAGAGTGACGGCGCGAGAGATGAGATTTACACAATGAAACGTGTTCAATGATAGACATATCTATCAATGGATATCAGCAATGATGCACTGCCACAGCTGCGAGATGAAATGGGGTATTGTTATGTTCACTGAGATAGTCCTGACTACTTGTTTGAGATTTCAGGGTTTAAGCGATTGCTAAAAAGAAAGCAAGCAACATGTGTAAAGTTAATACTGGACAGAATGCAAACTGCATGGTCAGAAATCAGCTGCTGAAAGAAGAAGACGACATCGCCAGCAATTATGGTTTCCTAATGACTTTGTTTGCCAAATGTTGTAAGATAAGCTTACTCGGCCATTAATTGAGAGATATGCTTTTTCATTCTCTTGTGAATGTAGAGTATGATGTTGGCAAAGTCTAGCAGAAGAAGGTGCCAAAGGAGGAACACTGCAGGAGAGCAAGATGGAAGAATAGGATTTGAAAACATTGGGTACTGATTCCATCGGCCTTCCCCAATGAAGTCTGGCTGACAGTAACCTTCTTTACCTTCTCAGGTGTGAAAGACGAAAATGATACTAAGGCCATAAGGTAGTGACAGAGCGGGAAACTTGTCGAGCCATTACAACCGACTTGGCAGCCATTTTTTTATCGACTTAAATTCTCCTCAGAACAGTAACAGTTACATGCGGAACAAAACAAGAAAAGCAGATATTTGGCAGGAAAGGTAGAGGACTAATACATGAGGAAATGAAAGCAAAATGAAGTATGGTGGAGGAAAGTACAGAAACAAGAACATTCAGAAACTGTTCGCGAAAGCGGAAGGCAGCGTTATTCGAGTCCATTTGTTATAATTAAACCTGTCAAGCAGATATTGAGTATCCGAACATCTGCTGATGCACCTGCAAACGAACCAGGGAGCCGTTGAGCTTCCAGATAATCCCAAGCTTCAACTGCTGCACGCTAACAACGAAAATTATTGATTTTTCTCCAACGTCACTCGCTGAGTCACGCCCACTTAAAACTTGCTCATAACATGACAACTCGACTACGAAAACATTCAACATGGAGATGAAAACAAGATGCAACATTAATCAGCTCACAAAGCATAATTACATACAGATGGGATTAGATGGGTGGCTGGTGGAGAGTGATGGGGGGGTGGGGGAGAGCGAAGAAAATGGACAACATTACATACTTGTGTATGTGCAGGAACGCAAACAGAGCGCAGTTTTCGAGAAAGAGCCGTGAAGCCCCAAGTTCAACCTAAATGCTTGACGAAATCGCAAAGTCACCATCACACCAAGCTATACATTAAATTTGCATCTGAACAATTTTACAGATCAAAAAGGAGCCCTCTATACAAACTGTTCGCTTAAAGGTTTAATGAGAACAAACCCGGCTGGACAGCAACAAATATATAATTGAGATGTATATAAGAAACACAGCAAATCAGTTCTCAGCTGTGAGGCCATGTACAGGTCTGCCAGCACACTATTCAGGTACAAGGCTGTTGCCCAAGTCACAAGCCTGTATGGCCTGTCACTAACGGTCAGGTAGACGGAGAGGAATGGCTTCCCCAGTGGACTACTGTGAAGCCAGCTTCGAGAACAATTACTGCCGCATGTATTCTCGAGCTGGGTGCGAGAATCCTTTGGCATCTGAAGAACAAATGTGAATGTGTTCATAGTGATTCCAGCTGTAATAACTCTTTGAAGTAAAGTCTTTTGAAATAATTGGAAAAAGAAGTTGTGAAAGCATCCAAATCTAAATGATAATGCTTACTTATTGGCAGTTAGTAATAACAAGTGGGTGAACGTTATGTTTTTTCTCAAAAAACTCAAACTGCTGTGAAACTCAACCTTTAGTATAATCAAGAGTGGTCATAAAGATCAGGAACCCCGAAAGTGGGCATGAAGACAATGGAGGAGCTCAGGCAAGTCAGGCGCAACGAGCCTTGCTTGCTGAAGTCGAGTCCTCCTGTGAAGGACCTTCAAAAAGCTGAGGATACTGTGCAGGCCTAATGAACAGAATGGAATACATTTGGCTCACACACACCCTTGTCTTTAATCACAATTAGCAGTTGTTTACAGAATTTTGGATGGGAATCAGAATTAAATTTTGATATTGTAGTAATAATGCTAGCATACGAGTCCCCAGCTGATCTCACCTGGAGGATAATGCACTCATTGATGACAATCAATGCCCTCCTTGTGAAGCATAATCCAATAGTTTATATGGGTAGAGAATGAAACACAGGCTACACATTCAAAGGCAGTTGCTACAATCCACCATCCATGGACCATACTCTGTATAGAGCGTTGGTGCTGCCTCAGCAGTCTCCTGGCATTGGCACAATCTGGACGGCGCCACAGCTGATACTCATTTTGCCGACCTCGGAAGTGACAGCAAGTCAACCCCAGCTGTAATTAATTCAACAGGCCGAGCAGGATTTGAACTCAGATCCTGAGGATCCCCAGCCCACCACTCTAACCATTAGACGAACACCACTAGTGTTCTACCCCTGCTCATAAGTTGAATCCCCTTCATGATGCTGAAATGTTATTTCTGCCAAGAATGGCCGAACTGACGAGTACGGTGATTAAAACTAATCACCAGATGAAGGGTTCCTGTAGTGTTGAAACCCCAGGAGTAAGTGTGCATAACAGTCAGCTCTCCAGCTCGCACAAAGCAACAAAGACGGCTTACCACCTGAATAAGAAAAAATTAAAGGAGAGCAAAGGTTATGCTATATTCATTGGAGTTTTCGAATTTGAGTTTATGTGTAGCCCCCCCCCCCAAAAAAACAACCTAACAACTGTAAAATTCTATTGTATTCAAATCGTGCTGGATGTGCCTTTCACCTGCTTTGTGAAAGTCATCAAAGCTAAGACTGGATCTGTCCTTTCTAGTCTCACATCATTCCTGTGCTCTTTTGGTTTTATAAACCTCATTCGTGTGTTTTTATCGATATCTTGCTGAATTTCGTGATCGGGTGCCTCTGCGAAGCTTCTCCAGCCTTGAGCGAAAGTGTGCCTCAGTTCGGCCTGACACGATATCTTTATTTACTGGAGTACTTTCACACTTCTGACTTTCTATTTTACTTCCTCTTCTTTTCAAAAAAAAACAACAAATATTAACACGGAACAAATCACAAACTCATTCTGTCCATATTTCCTCCTTCTGCATTCTTGTATCTTTCATTCTCAATATCTCCTCCTTGAACTAATTGCCTTCCTTATAAAAGCTTTTAATACATTTTAATATGTCATTCTCCAACTTGAACACATCACATTTTTTTTCTTCCTCTGTTTATCTTACTCGTTTTCATCACACGTATTTCCAATTCTGTCGATCATCAACACTTGGTCTGCGACCGTCCCTCTGAATTACTTTGCTACTTTCCTCCATTTTTTTCGATAACCCTTTCATTTCATCCCCATCACGAAGAGTCTGTCTCATTTCTCAGAATTGGGATCATGAGTATTCTGGTCTTTATAAAATGCCAGTCCACAACTTTGAACACTTCCTAGTCTGGACCTCACGTGCACTCCACACCACGCCGTTTTGCACGGCCACACCCCTTTGCCTACAAATCTCATGGACTCAATTCATCCCATTCCTCCCCATCTTAAACCCATTATACACAATGTCTACCGGTTCTTCTAGTACACAATGTCTACGACTCTGTTTCTTTCTCATCTACAAAGTCGAGAAAATTCTGCCAGCCTCGAGCCTCCTTCCGGCGACGAAGCCGAACCATGTTCTCAAATACTGCTTTGCCATTCTTGCTCTACCCTTAATATTCCTATTCAGACTGTTCTCCTTTGCGTTGCCTCCCCTCTGCATGAAGCAACAAGCACCCACTCCCATCCACAAGAAGGGTGCAAAAGCATAACCATACCAACTATCGCCATGAATTGCTTACAATTATTACAAGCAAAGTTTTAGAATCCATCATTTGCTGTCTTGATGTCATTCTCTTTCCTGTTTTCCCAAGTTTAATCTATGACCATAAGTTCGAATTTCCATCCCAGTCATCAACTCTGACTTGCTGGCTACTCCTCAGCAAATCGTGTGAGAAGCCCTCAACCCAGAGGTTAGCACTGTCTCCCTGTACATTCACATGCATCAGCTAGTCGGCATCCTGCTTTGCTCTTGCCAAACTCTGTGCCTTTGGCATAGAGGTCTGCCTTCCTTCCTGGATTTAGACTTACCACTCATGCCAGCCAATGTGTTGCTATCAATGAACCCTCTCCTCCACTGTCCACCAGTGGAGCTAGATTCCCCAAGCATATATTGCCCGTCTTGTTCCTTCATCTATATTAAATTATCTCTCGACTCTGGAAAAACCTCTTCCTTTTTTGCAGACTCCACATTGCCCCACTGCATTGACTGACAGCATCTGCATCCCCTCTGCTGCTGATCTGGAATTTATACAATCAGTCTGAATAAATGGAACATGTCCTTCAATCCTGGAAATCTCACTGTCTCATTCTGGAAGGATCGTCAAACTAACCCGCATGTCTTGGAACGAAGTTCAGTTCTTCAACATTCTTGGCCTCACCATCAGCCTGACCTTCCTGGGCTGACAACATTGCAAACTACCCTCCAAAGCCAACTGCAATTGGCATCCTTCCATCGATCAAATCTTCCTTGGAAATCTAGAGCTAGCAGTCTACACACTTTGACTGTAGCTCAAGGATGGACTGCTCCTCTGCCTATAGACTGCTTCCCAGTGCATATGGACTGGCATCCAGCCATCACTCGTTTTATCCTGATTCGTGGAACTTAAGCTTATTTTGTTTTTCCCTGAATCTTCCATGATGAGCCGGATAAGCACAAGGTGCTGCTTCACATCACAGGCAATATCGTCTCCCTGTTTTCCACTGTCTCTTCTGCTGATATGCTCCATCTGCTTCAATCTTCCACTTTCCCTATAACAGCAGATGCAAGCTTCTTTCAGTAACCGCCTCCTCGTTAAATTTCCCAACATTCAATCTACTGCACACATCAGTCTATTCCTCTCTTCTCCCATCTGATGAACCAGCTTCAGACTTGTTCTTCCCACTCTTCCCTCCATCGGCTTCAACAGCAGTGATACCCACCACCTCCTGTTATCCCCAGTTCTGACCCATGATTCTTTATTACTCCATTATCACTCCTAACCGAACAAACTTAATTGCGATTTCAATATTTCCTCCCTTCATCGTATGCTTGTCATGCATTCCCTTGATGTTGTCCCATGAATCATTCTATCTTGCTCTTCCATGAGCCTGCCTCACATCCATTGAACCAACTCTGTACAGAGCATTGGCTGCGAGCAGTCTCCTGGCTAGGCAAAAATCCCTGACGGTCGTCACTCCGACGCAGAATACTCGAAGCCTCAATCATCTCAGCAGCTGTACTATTTCTCTGACTTCAGAGGATGACAGCTCAGACAACCCCACCTGGTATAATTCAACAAGCTGAAGCATATTGAACTCAGACCTCAGATTCCAAGCCCACCACCCGAAACAATTAGCCAATACCAGCATGCCTTTTCTTATTACTTGAAATATATAAAATTCGTGCACAAAAATGGGTGTTAAAATCTAATACTGCCTAGTCAAAACTAATGGGACTGTCCTGGCAATCCAACGTCTGCCTCAATCTTGAAAGCGGACATTCAATCAGAACTGAGAACCTTTAGCACAGCTACACCTTTTAGCAGGGGTAATAATCCAGTGTCGACACTGGTGCCAGCGGCCATGACAGCCAATCAATATCCTGCCAAACACAAGGAAGGATTATGTTCCTATTATGATGATAAAATTGTTTGGAAGAAAAGAAGAGTGAGTGAGAGTTGGGAGGTATTTACAATTACATACATTTTTTTTTTGTTGTTATCCACTACCCACTGGACAATTTACCTTAACTCTTTCCCGCAGCCTCACTCTTGTCCGAGAAACAATAAACAAACCTTGACTATACGGTCATGCACACTTTCCTTTCCAAATAATATCTTTTCAATTCCATTCTACACAAACTGTCCCTATCTTACATACATTTTTTTTTATCTTACCCCTTTTGTTTGTTCTCAATTTCCTCTCACCCACCTCCCCCCCCCCCCCCCACTTATCTGCCCCCATTCTACAAAATACAATGTAGTTCAGCAAGCAAAACTTTCATGCGTCATAAGAGATGACAAGCAGTAAACAAATGAATCACAATCTCCAGTGGTTGATCACACTGAGTCGTGACGAAAATGAATCCTGGTCTTATTGAGAGAGAAAAGAAAACGCAACAAGAGCAAATTATTGCCACTCGCATTGGAAAGCCCTTACATTCCCACGAAAAGTAAAGTGAAAGATGGCAAAAGTTCCACCAGAATGACCAACTATAAAGATTTTGAGTTCAAAAAAAAAAATTTCCGTTTTGACCTGTTGATGACCCGAAACCCCACCCGCTGGGGGCAGAAAACCAGGGTCTAAATTCCAAAAGTCTTACATATTACACCCCCCCCCATCCCAATGTTATTGCATATACAAAGTTTCTGACAAAAAAAGTTCCAAATTGCCAGTCATTGCATTTTTTGGTATTTGACCGCTTTTGACCCGCCCCAGGGTCACCAGCCAAAAATGATAACTCTCTTGCCACCTTCTGCTGTAGTTCATAACACCAAGTTTGTTGTGAATTTCTGCAAACCGTTTAGAGAGGAGAGATAAGCCGTGATGACGACAGATAGCAAATGGAGAGGCGTAGTGCAAATCCCCGTATCTGAAAAACGATAAAAAATCAAGCTATTCACCTATATAATTTGCCAAATCAAGAACAGTCGTTAAAAATATCATAAATAATATCTTAATTAATTGTACCAACAAATCTAAAACTGCTAATTATAAATGAGCAAAATAATAAAAAAATGTTGTGATGAGTTTCCCACCGCATAGGGCAGCAATCATACTCGCATCCTTAAACCAGGTCAGAGGTAAGGCTGCGAGCGAGTGGAGTCATAGGGGAGGGATGTGCTGACCCAGGCTGGCGAGGCCAATACAAGCTCGCGTTCGTCGAGTCTTGTATATGTCAAGCCGGGAATAAATGTGACAGGTAATTATTACAAGATGGAAAAGGAACGTGTACGAGTAGGATTATACATTGCAGGTGCTTAACCCGCGTGTCAGGATCCTTTCTTATGTGTACTCGTTTTTTTAGCATTTCATTCATCACTGCCGTGCATAACGTCGCGTCGCTGAAAGGTGTTATCAAAAGAGAACATGTCTGCACTTCCACAAACATATTGCATATCTATCTGTGAGTCTCAATAGGATGTAAAATGAAGTAAATATTCACTGCAAAAAAAAAAACAAAGGATCTTTTTATAACACATAGTTGCCTTCATTCATGAACTGGTGTCGTGGTTTTGTGTTCTCTATCATTGTACTATATATATTTTTATATTGTTCGAGTATACCACATATATAATTTTGGTGTTCTCCATCTATGTGCTATTATATATATAACACTGATGAGCACAAAACATTATGACCACTGACAGGTGAGTGAATAACATTATTACTTTGTTACAATGGCACCGTCAAGAGGGTGGATTATATACGCAGGCAAGTGAACAGTCATTCTTGAAGTATGTGTTGGATGCAGAGAAAATGGCCAGGAGTTAAGAACCTGAGCCGACTACTTGCCAAGGCCCAAATTGTATGCCAGACGACTGGGTCAAGAAACATCTCTGAAACGCAAGCTTGTGGTGCTCCATGTCAGAGGTGATACCTACGACCATGGCCGAGGAGGTACAACCCAACGTGACAGGTGTTGGTTGCCCAAGCTCATCGATGCGCTCCGAGGCAACGAGCTCCTGTTTGGACCGAACCGGACAGGTCTACTGTGGCCACCAAGTCACAGAAAATTTTAATGTGTCACGGGAGAAATGTGTTCACAATCCACAGTGATGCACCTTGCTGCAGTATGGCTGCTAGCGGCAAGCCGTCAGAGTGCAGATGAACCTGTCCACCGTCTAAACG
>CM068954.1:1913209-1933287 GCA_035128595.1 Eptatretus atami
GAGATTGTATGAGGATTGCCTTAGTCATCATCTCTTATCTCTTTCACAAAGGAACAGTCCCATTTTTTGGTAATTCATAATGCCACGCAACTAATGGCCGCGACGGGGACAGCTCGGATTCATGTGTGCACACTGTACCCTTCTGTTATTACAGCGTCATTTTCACTGCCTTCAATATCTTGCATACATCCTTATTTAAAACACCATTCAAATGACATATCTTTCACCAGGCAAGTTTCTTTTTACACTCTATCAGATTCCTGGAAGTATACAGCACTTAGGAGCGGGGAAACTGAGTGTATACATACTTGTAACATGATGGATAAGCCAACCTCTTCCCACCTCCTTTCTTTATCTATTAGTAAAAGGAGCAGCGTGGTCCGTACACGCTTTTATTCGAAAAGGGTTTCTGCTTTTCTAGAATAATATAAATGGTACTGTTGGAAAGCTTATATCTCTAATTGATTTTACTTGGTTGGAAAGATAATGATCAATTCATGTGGATGTTTGTACATCACGTTGTTTGGGTCATATCAATATGTTGGACGCCACATTGGAGGGGGACAACATTCCTGAAAAATGCCACGAATGTAAATTCCGCAAATGTCGGGGCATTGTTTCAATGGGGAAAGGGCGATAGGTTCCCGGTGGTTCGTGATTCATAAGGGAAAATCAAAAATCCCATGAAAAACCGTAAAAAACTTCACAGAAAAAACCCACAAATGTAGAAGCAGGTCAGAAAACCAGGAATAAAACAGTGTACGAAGCACATGGCCGCAAATATAGAATAAGGTCACATTTTATGAGCCGCGAATAGCGGGGTCCGCGAATAGGGGAACCGCGAATGTCGGGGTTTGACACAATACATTGTTTGATAAACAGGAAATCAACATGAAAATGTCAACACATGTGTGAAAGACATGTCTCCAGAGGCTCGAAGAGGGTGCGGTCAAAAGTCAGTTAACAGCTCAGTATCTGGTGTGACCACCATTTGTGTTGAGGCATGCTTGGTAACGGCGCCTCATTGAGGACACAAAGATGGTTGAAAGAAGGCTTGAGGAATGTCATTCCAGATCTGTACCAAGGCTTGCCGCAGTTGAGCCAACACGCCGCTGGTTTTGAAGACTGCGCAATTGTCATTCCATTTCATCCCACACATGTTCTGTCGGAGAAGATCAGGCGAAACAGCTAGCCAGTGAAGTGTGGAATGTTCTGTTGTGCGATGAAGTCGGCGACACTCGTGTGATGTGAGGGTGCAAGTTATCCTGTTGAAGTGTGATGTGACGCCATAAACCTGCAGGAATTTGAGGATGGAGAACATCACAGTACTGAATACCTATCAAATTGCCATGAATGACTGTCAGCTGGGTTCTGTGATGTGTGGTGATGCCTCCCCATAACCAGAGTGCTTCCAACCGCGCCAAACTACGAACGTTACATAACACATGCGTCAGCGTAACGTTCCCTTCCCTTCCATAAATGCGACAAACTGCCTTCACTACTGTGAAGATAGAACTCCGACTCACTTGCAAAGAGGATAGCAGCCCAATCTTGTATCCTGAACCTCAGACGTTGTCTACACCAAGCTAGGCGCGCATGTCGATGGCGTGGCAACAAAATCGGATGTTACGCTGGTTGTCGTGGCCGGATGTTATGCTTGCATAAACCGATTCCTAACAGTTCTGACACTGATTGGTTGCAAGCCAGGGATGCTGTGAGCTGTCAAACTTGCTGTATGGAACCGATTCGTAAAGGTGCACAACTGGAGATGGTTATCCTGTCGATGTAACGTCACACATGGTCACCCAGATTGTGGACGGTCTCTGAGTTGCCAGTTTGCTGATAATGTCTCAGAGTACTGCATGGTGTTCCGATGAACAAAAATTTTATGGCATTACTGTGTCAAGCATGCCAATATCACGTAGACATTCATTTTCAGAAGGGTGTGGCATCATTGTTTACAACGTTTATGGAGGTCAATCAAAATGTTTTTTCACAGCTGGGATGGTTCACCGAATCGTGCTGTATTGCAGTTTGCTCAGTACATGTGTAGCACTGTCACGTGACTCAGTACACGTTGCATGCAATTTGTGTGTTAGGGCCCTGTCACACCTTGACGTTTTAACTCAGCAATGGCAACGTATAAAAATGTATGTAAAACGTTGGCGTACGCTGAAATTTTGATGTTTTTTTTAAGTTTTGGGCGTATTCATAACGTGTGGGTCGTATGCATAACATATTAGTAACGGGTACAGAACGTTTCGTTGGGTATTGATAACTTTTACCAAACGAATGCTTAGCCTGTTGTCGGCGTTCACAACCTATGCCCAACGATAGTTTAACTTACGCATAGCGCGCTAAACTATCGCCGACGAACTTTGGCGTAGCCTGTTAAGAACCTGCTGGACGCCGATTTAAATCATAACCGCCTGAGAATTTGAAGTGTCCAACATCGCAGTCACACCTTGACCGATTTTGCGCCAGCGTATGCCGACCTATGAAAAATGTGTCCTAAAACGCTAGGGGCACGTCAAATACGGTATGGGTAAGTTGTGTATACGTTAAGAGAGGCTGGAAAATGAAGTACGCTGTCATATTACGTGGTACGTGTAATACGTCGTGAAATTTCAAGCATGCTGAAAATTTTACGACGTACTCGGCGTATGGCTAACACGTTCCACATGCGTTGTCAATATGTTCCTGCACGCTCCGCGATCGTTTACACACGACGGACACACGTTACTTGTAGGTTACCATAGTCGAAACACGTCAAGGTATATTTAACATACCGCAACCTAATTTTCAACCAATGGTTAACGTCCTTTTAACCTATGAGTAGCGTGCTCTGAACCTATGTTTACGTGCTTGAAACCTATGAGTAACGTGCATAGAACCTCTTTGTAACTTGCCTTGAACCAATGACTAGCGTGCTATGACCTATAGAGTAAACGTGCGTTTAACCTATGTGTAGCATGCTTTGAACCTAAGTATAACGTGCTTCTAACCTTTGAGTAGCATGCTATGAACCTATTTGTAACGTATCTCAAACGCACATTGTCGTATGTAGACGAATTAGATTTGACGTCTTCCGGACGACCACAGCAACTTAACTGAACGTGTTTCTAACTTACATCTACCGTGTAATGGCGTATTGGCAGCATTAAGGGGAATTGGTTATACAAATGGGCTTCACAAGAGGAACCCATCATTGTTCCAGACTCCATGTTGAGTAGATGTCAATGCCAGTAAGTATCAGTAGTAGTAATACATTAGCAGTAGTTGGTGTGCGTGACAGTAGTAATAGTAGTAGTAGTTGTAGTAGTAGCATGTCTATGTCAGTAGTATAGTAGTAGTAGTAGTATGTCTATGTCAGTAGTAGTAGTAGTAGTAGTAAGTAGTAGTATGTCTATGTTAGTAGTCGTTAGTAGTAGTTAGTAGTAGTATGTCAGTAGTAGTAGTAGTAGTAGTAGTAGTAGTTGTAGTAGTAGTATTGGTAGTAGTAGTAGGTCCATGTCAGTAGTAGTAGGTGAGCGTGATGGGGAGGGTGTGGGTGATGATGGATCCTCTTATCGTCCACGAATAGGAGACTACTTTGCAACCATTGTTCGATGTTCTTTTCGGCTAATTTTTTTTCCTCATTCCACAATGAAATATTTCTTTGTTTTACTTTTTAAAGTATTAAAACGACTTTGACAAATGCATAATGTACTAGTAATGAACACAGAACGCTTCGATAACTTATACATAAGTTATACCAACGATTGTTTATCGTGTTTTAGGCGTCACAACCTATGCCCAACGATAGTCTAGCGTATGCATAGCGTAATAATTCCCAAGCACGTTATTCATAGGTTATAATATAAGTCACGGGTACCTAAAATTACTTTTGATGTGTTTCGACGTATGAGGAACTTTCCAAGTAGCGTGTTGCGAAGTGTGAACAACGTTCGTGTAGCGTGCTTACAAAACGTTACTCATAGGTTAGAAATAAGTTTCGGGTACGCAAATGTTACCTCTACGTGTTTCGACTTATGAGTAACATACAATTAACGTGTGTCAACGATCGCATAACGTGCCTACAACTTATGGCAGCGTAGCGGAACGTGTGAGCCAAACGCCGAGTACGTCGTAAAATTTCAAGCATGCAAAATTTTTTGGACAACCAAAAAAGTACAACGTTTTAAAACCAGCGTAATACGACTATGGTAGTGTTTTTTCAGCGTGCAACCTAATGTACAACAAAACGTACCCATAACGTATTCGCGTGTGCCAGCGTTTTTAAGACAAATTTTTTCATAAATCGGCATACGCTGGCTAAATCGTCAAGGTGGTGACAGCCCTTTAGTAGTGTATGCACACGCAAATTCCGGATATTCACGGGTAAACTGATGAACATATCAAAGCATACGTTGGCTGACCGTCATATTGCTGGAGTACATGCAGTGTCATTTTGTGTAATTTTTTTTATGGTGCACAGGAACTTTTCTCCATTTTTAAATATGGTATACTTCCACAACAAAAATAGATTCATAGTACATGTGAGAGAACACAAATTACATATGGTAATATTTTTAAACAATAGAAAAATATATAATAGCACATAGAAAGAGAACACAAAATTATATATGGTAATACTTCTAAACAATAGAAAAAAAAAAAATATTATATATTATATATATATACACACACTACGGTCAAATAGTTTAGAACACCCCATTTTTCCAGTTTTTACTGAAATTTAAGCAGTTTAAATGATTCAATTACTTCTGAATTAAAAGCATCGAACAAATAAAAATTGCAGATCAAAAAGAAATCATGGAATTCGTTTTGTTGCACAGAATTTAATCTAATTTTGACTCATCAAGTAGCCACCTTTTGCAGATATAAAGCCGAACATACTCGTGGCATTCTTTCTACAAATGGAAATCAAATATTGTTCGGAAAGTTCTTCCCAACACTGTTGCAGAAAGTTCCCACAAATGTCTTGCACTTGTAGGTTGCTTTGCTTTCACCCTTCTGTCCAGTTCATCCCAAACCAGCTCGATGGGTTAAGTCTGGAGACTGTGCTGGCCATTCCATGATTTGAAGCCTACCGTCTTGTTTCTTTTCTTCTAAGGGTAGTTCTGACATAGCCTGGAGGTATGTTTTGGGTCGTTATCTTGCTGTAGGATGAACCCTGACGAACTAGGCGTCGACCAGAGGGTATTTGCATGGCGCTGCAAAATGCTGTGGTAGCCCTTTTGGGTTCAGGGTGCCAGTCACTCTGCAAGTTGCCGAATCTGGATCCAGCAAAAGACCCCAGATCATCATGCTCCTTTTCCATGTTTGACAGTTGGTGTCACACACTGAGGAACCATCCTTTCGCCTCCTCGACAGTGTACAAAAACTGCGTGATGAACCGAAGATTCAATTTTGATTCATGGTCCATAAGACCTTCTCCAGATTTCAGTCATCAACTGGCGGTGCTTCAGGCCCAGGCAAGCCTCTTTCTTATTTTGCCATCTTAGCAATGGCTTTCTACTGCCACTCGACTGTAAAACCTGCAGCTCAAAGTCTTCTCTCACAGTTGAAACTGAGACTTCTTACTTCAACCAGTGTTGAGCTGTGCTTGAAGCTGCTGTCCTGTGAGCCGCCTATCACGCAAGCTGTTGATCTCAGAAACTCGTATTCTGGTTGTGTTGTGGCTTTGGGTCTACCAGACCTCTTCCTGTCAGAGTTTCTCCAGTTTCCAATTGCCTTTTGATGGGTGTAGGAACTGTACTCACTGACACCTTGGCTTACTTTGCAATTTCTCTAATGGAAAGACCTCCACTTTTAAGGGTTATAATGGTCTGTCTGTCTTCCTTTGTTAATTGTCTTTTTCTCGCCATTTTGATAGCAATATACGACTTCCTGCGTGCAATATGTCCAAATAATGCTTCAGATGGTGTAGCAACACAGTCTGTTCCAACACTGCTTTTATACAGACAGAGGGTTTGTAACTAATCAACAAAAGTTGGGACACCTGTAGGAAATGTTTGCATCAACTTTCAGGCTTAATTTACTTCCATTGCTGCAAGAACAGCTGCAGTTGCTAACCCATGACTTGTTCCCTGAAAGGCCTTTTTTAACAACTCTGAATTTACATTATTTTTCAGTTTTTGGTAACCTAAATTTTTTCTTTAACCTCTGGCAGTTTACCGCTTTGTTTTGTACATGTCAGGTATTCACTGGACTTGAACTGCTTAAATTTCAGTAAAAACTGGAAATATGGGGGTGTTCTAAACTATTGACCGGTAGTGTATACACCGATGAGCCAAAACATTATGACACCTGCCTAATATGCTGTTGGTCCTCCGTGTGCCGCCAAACAGCGCCGACCCGCCGAGGCATGGACTCGACAAGACCCCTGAAGGTGTCCTGTGGTTCTGGCACCAAACATTAGCAGCAGATCCTTCAAGTCCTGTAAATTGTGAGGTGGAGCCCGCCATGAATCAGACTTGTCGTCCAACATCCACAGATGCTCATTGGATTGAGATCTGGAGAATTTGGAGGCCAGGGCAACACCGTGAACACTTCATCATGTTCCTCAAACCATTCCGAACAATGTGTGCAGCGTGGCAGGGCGCATTATCCTCCTGAAAGAGGCCACTGCCATCAGAGAATACCATTGCCATGAAAGGGTGTACCTGGTCTGCAACGATGTTAGGGAGGTGACACGTGTCAAATTGAACATCCACATGATGGCCGGACCCAGGGTTTCCCAGCAGAACATGCCTCGAGCATCACACTCCCTCCACCGCTTGTCGTTTTCCCACAGTGCATCCTAGTGCATCACTTCCCCAGGTAAACGGCGCACACGGACACGGCCATCCACGCGATCTAAAATAAAACGGGATTCATCGGACCAGGTGACCTTCTTCCACTGCTCCAAGGTCCAGTTCCGACGCTCGCGTGCCATTGTAGGCGTTTCGACGGTGGACAGGGTTCATCATAGGCACTCTGACCGTCTGCAGCTACGCAGCCCCATACGCAGCAAGGTGCGATGCATCTGTGGATTGTGACACATTCCTTCCCGTGACCACCATTAAAATTTTCTGTGACTTGTGCCACAGTAGACCTGTCGGTTCGGTCCAAACAGGATAGCCTTCGTTGCCCTCGCGCATCGATGAGCTTGGGCACCTAACACCTGTCAACGGTTCGTGGTTTGTCCTCCTCGGACCACTGTCAGTAGGTACTCACCACTGCTGACTGGGAGCACCCACAAGCCTTGCCGTTTCAGAGATGTTCTGACCCAGTCGTCTGGCATAACAATTTGGCCTTGGCAAAGTCGCTCAGGTCTTAACTCCTGCCCATTTCTCCTGCATCCAACACATCAACTTCAAGAACTGACTGTTCACTTGCTGCGTAATATATCCACCCCTTGACAGGTGCCATTGTAACAAGATAATCAATGTTATTCACTTCACCTGTCAGTGGTCATAATGTTTTGGCTCATCAGTGTTTATATATATAATAGCACATAGATGGAGAACACAAAATTATATATGTGGTAATACTTCGAACAATATAAAAATATATCATAGTACATGGATAGAGAAACACAAACCACGACACCAGTCATGATTGACGGCAACAACTATGTGTTATAAAGAATCCTTTGTTTTTTTTTCCATGTATTTCACTTCATTTTACATCCTTATTGAGACTCACAGATAGATTATGCAATATGTTTGTGAAGTGCAACATGTTCTCTTTGATTAAACCCTTCAGCGACGCGACAGTTATGCACGGCAGGTATGAATGAAATGCTAAAACAAAACGAGTAACACATAGAAAGGATCCTGGACACCGGTTACAAGCACCTCAATGTATAATCCTACCTACGTACACGTCTCCTTTTCCATCTCTGTAACTAATTACCTGTACACATTTATTCCCCGTGCTTGACAATATACAGACTCGACGACCGAGCCTTGTATTGCACTCGCCAGCCTGGTCCAGCACATCCCCCCACCTATGACCTCCACACTCGCTCGCAGCCTTACCTCTGACCCTGGTATTAAGGATGCGAGTATGATTGCTGCCCTATGCAGGTGGGAAACTCATCACAACATTTATTTATTTATTTTGCCTCATTTATAATTTAGCAGTTTTAGATTTGTTGGTACAATTAAATTAAAGATATTAATTTTATGATATTTTAACGACTGTCTTGATTGTGGCAAATATTGCAAACTAATCGGCTCCATCCTTCCATTTGCTATCTGTCCGTCCATCACGCTATCTCCTCCTAAACGGTTGTGCAGAAATTCACAAACTTGGTAGTTATGATCACACAGCATGAAGGTGCAAGAGCAGTATCATTTTTGGCCTGGTGACCTGGGGGGGGTCAAAAGGTCAAATACCAAAAAATGCAATGACTGGCACATTTTGAAACTTTTTTTGTTCAGAAACTTTGTATATGCAATCAACATTGGGGATGGGGGGGGGGTGTTAAATATGTAACGACTTTTTGGAATTTAGCCCTGGTTTCTGCCCCCAGCGGGTGGGGATTTCGGGTCACAACAGTCAAAACGGAAGATTTTTTTTTTTAAACTCAAATTTGATAGTTGGTCATTCCTGGTGGAACTTTTGCCATCTTTCAACTTTACTTTCGGTGGGAAATGTAGGGATTTCCAATGGCGTGCCATCAATTTGCTCTTGTTGCGTTTTCTTTTCTCTCTCAATAATGACCAGGATTTCATTTTCGTCACGACTCAGATGTGATCACAACTGGAGATTGTGATTCCATTTGTTTACTGCTTGTCATTCTTATCGACGCATGACAAGTTGTGCTTGCTGAACTACATTGTATTTTGTAGAATGGGGGCAGATACAGTGGGGGGGGGGGTGGGTGAGGGAGGAAAAATTGAGAAAAACAAAAGAGGAGTAAGATAAAAAAAATGTATGTGAAGATAGGACAGTTGTGTAGAAAAATGGAATTGAAAAGATATTATTTGGAAAGGAAAGTGTGCATGCATGCGTATAGTCAAAGGTTGTTTATTTGTTTTTCTCGACAAGAGTGAGGCTCGGGGAAGAGTTAAGGTAAAATTGTCAGTGGGATAGTGGAACAACAACAAAAAAAAATGGTATGTAATTTGTAAATACCTCCCAACTCTCACTACCTTTCCTTTCTTCCAAACAATTTTATCATCATATGAACATAATCCTTCCCTTGTGTTTGGCAGGATGATTGATTGGCTGTCATGGCCGCTGGCACCACGTGTCGACACCTGGATTATTACCCTGCTAAAGGGTGTAGCTGCTGCTAAAAGGTTCTCAGTTCTGATTGATGTCACGCTTTTCAAGATTGAGCAGGTTGGCTTGCAGGACAGTCCCATTGTTTTGATTGGCAGTATTAGACTTTTAAACACCATTTTTGTGCAGAATTTTTTTTTCGTTACAAGAACAAGGCATGCCTGGTATTGGCTAAATTGTTCGGGTGGTGGGCTTGGAATCCTGAGGTCCTGAGTTCAAATCCTGCTCAGCTGTTGAATTAATACCAGGTGGGGTTGTCTCAGCCTGTCATCCTTCTGAGGTCAGAGAAATAAGTACCAGCTTGCTGAGATGATTGAGGCATTCGAGTATTCTGCGTCGGAGTGACGACCCGTCCAGGATTTTGCCCAATAGCCCAGGAGACTGCTTCGGCAGCACCAATGCTCTGTACAGAGTATGGTTCCAATGGATGGAGCAAGGCTCATGGAAGAGCAAAGTAGAACTGATTCAGTGGGACAAACATCAAGGGAATGCATGAACAAGATACGATGAAAGGGAGGAAATATTGAAACTCGCAATTAAGTTTGTTCGGTTAGGAAATGATAATGGAGTAATAAAGATCATGGGTCAGAATGGGGGATAACAGGAGGTGGTGGGTACACTGCCTGCTTGAAGCCCTGGAGGGAAGAGTGGGAAAGAACAATGTCTGCAAGCTGGTTCCATAGATGGGAGAAGAGAGGAATAAGACTGAGATGTGCAGTCAGATTGAATGTTGGAAATTTAACGAGGAGGCGGTTACTGAAAGAACGCTTGCATCCTGCTGTAGATAGGGAAAGTCGGAAGATTGAGCAGATGGAGCAATATCAGAGAAGAGACAGTGGAAAACAGGGAGACCACTGACTTGCCTGTGATGTGAAAGCCACAGACCTTGTGCTTCGGCCTCATCATGGGAGATTCGGGAAAAAAAAAATTAGCTTCAGATTCCACAGAATCAAGGAAAAACAGGAGTGATGCTGGGATGCCAGTCCATAGCACTGGGATGCCAGTCTATAGCAGAGAGCAGTCATCCATTGAGCTACAGTCAAAAAGTGTGTAGACTGGCGTAGCTCTAATTTTCCAAGGAAAGATTTGGATCGATGGAGGATGCCCAATCTGCAGCTGGCTTTGGAGGGTAGCTTTGCAATGTTGTCAGCCCAGGAAAGGTCAGGGCTGATGGTGAGGCCAAGATGTTGAAGAGACTGAACTTCTTCCAGACATGCGGGTTAGTTTTGACGATCCTTCCAGAATGAGACAGTGAGATCTTCCAGGATTGAAGGACATGTTCCATTTATCAGACTAGATTGTAATAAATTCCAGATCAGCAGAGAGGGATGCAGATGCTGTCAGTCAAGCAGTGGGGCACAATGTGGAGTCTGCAAAAAAGGAAGAGGTTTTTCCAGAGCATCAGAGAGATAATTTATATAGATGAGGAACAAGACTGGGCCCAATAATGCCTTGGGGAACTCTAGCCTCCACTGGTGGAGTGGAGGAGAGGGTTCCATTGATAGCAACACATTGGCTGCATGAGTGGAAGTCATAAATCCAGGAATGAAGGCAGACCTCTATGCCAAAGGCACAGAGTTTGGCAAGCAAAGCAGGATGCCAGACTGCCTGATGCATGTGATATGTCCAGGGAGACAGTGCTAACCTCTGAGGTTGAGGGCCTCCAACCATTGCTGAGGAGTAGCAGCAAGTCCAGAGTTGAGTGACTGGGATGGAATTCGAACTTATGGTCATAGATTAAACTTTGGGAAAACAGGAAAGACTGGACATCAGAAGCAATGATGGATTCTAAAACTTTGCTTGTAATAATTGTAAGCAATCTCACTGGCCGATAGTTGGTATGGTCTGCTTTTGCACCCTTCTTGTGGATGGGAGTGGTGCTTGTTGCCTTCCATGCAGAGGGGAGGCAACCAAAGGAGAACAGTCTGAATAGGACAGATTAAGGGAGAGCAAGAATGGCAAAGCAGTATTTGAGAACATGGTCTCGGCTCGTCGCCGAAGCAGGCTCGAGGCTGGGCAGAATTTTCTCGACTTTGTAGGATGAGAAGAACACAGAGTCCGGTAGACATTGTGTACTAGAAGAACCGGTAGACATTGTGTACTACATCGGGTTAAGATGGGGAGGAATGGGATGAATTGAGTCCATGAGATTTGGAGGCAAAGGGGTGTGGCACGTGCAACACGGCAGTGGTGTGGAGTGCACGTGAGGTCCAGACTAGGAAGTGTTAAAGGTTGTGGACTGGCATTTTATAAAGACCAGAATACTCATGATCCCCAATTCTGAGAAATGAAGACAGACTTCGTGATGGGGATGAAATGAAGGGTTATCGAAAAAAATGGAGGAAAGTAGCAATGTAATTCAGAGGGACGGTCCGCAGACCAAGTGTTGGCATGATCGACAGAATTGGAAAATACGTGTGATGAAAACGAGTAAGATCAACATGAGGAAGAAAAAAAAATGTGATGTGTTCACGTTGGAGAATGAACCATATTAAAATGTTATTAAAAGCTTTTAAAGGAAGCAAATTAGTTCAAGGAGGAGATATTGAGAATGAAAGATAAAGAATGCACGAAGGAAGGAAATATGGACAGAATGAGTTTGTGATTTGTTCGTGTTAAATAGTTAGTTGTTTTTTTTGAAAAGAAGAGGAAGTAAAATAGAAAGTCAAGAAGTGTGAAAGTACATCCAGTAAAATAAAGAATACGTGTCAGGCCGAAATCTGAGGCACACTTTCCAGCTCAGGCCTGGAGAGCTCGGCCAGAGCCACCCGATCACAAATTCAACAAGATATCGATAAAACACACGAATGAGGTTTATAAAACCCCACAAAGAGCACAGGAATGATGTGACGACAGAAACAGGACAGATCCAGTCTTAGCTTTGATGAACTTTCACAAAGCAGGTGAAAGGCAACATCCAGCACGAGTTTGAATACAAATAGGATTTTACAGTTGTTAGGTTGTTTTTTTGGGGGTGGGGGGGCTACACATAAACTCAAATTCGAAAACCCAATGAAATATGCATAACCTTTGCTCTCCTTTAATTTTTCTTATTCAGGTGGTAAGCCGTCTTTGGTTGCCTATTGTGCGAGCTGGAGCACTGACTGTACTGCAACACTTACTCCTGGGGTTTCAACACTCACCGGAACCCTTCCATCTGGTGATTAGTTTTACATCACCGTACTCGTCACGTTTCGGCCCTTGGCCAGAAAATAACATTTCAGCATCACTGAAGGAGGATGTCCAACTTGATGACGCAGGGGTAGCACACTATGCCTGGTGTTGTCTTAATGGTTAGAGTGGTGGGCTGGGGATCCTCAGATCCTGAGTTCAAATCCTGCTCGCCTGTTGAATTAATACCAGCTGGGGTTGACTCTGCCTGTCATCCTTCCGAGGTCGGCAAAATGAGTATCAGCTTGGCGACCCGTCCAGGATTGTGCCCAATAGCCAAGGAGACTGCTGAGGCAGCACCAACGCTCTATACAGAGTATGGTCCCAATGGATGGCTGGATTGTAGCACACTTGCCTTTGAGATGTGTAGCCTGTGTTTCATTCTCTACCCCCACTATAAACTATTGGATTAATGCTTCACAAGGAGGGCATTGATTGCATCAATGAGTGCATTATCCCTCAGGTGAGCATCAGGCTGGGGACTCGTATGCTAGCATTAATTGACTACAAATATCAAAATTTAATTCTGAATTCCCATCCAAAATTCTTGTAAACAACTGCTAATTGTGATTAAAGACAAGGGTGTTGTGAGCCAAATGTATTCCATTCTGTTCCATTCCCAGGCCCTGCACCATATCCCTCAGCTTTTTGAAGGTCTTCACAAGGAGGACTCGACTTCAGCAAGCAAGGCTCGTGCGCGACTTGCTGAGCTCCTCCATTGTCTCATGCACCACTTCTCGGGGTTCCCTGATCTTTATGAACCACTCTTGGATATACTAAAGGTTGGTCTTCCAAGCAGTTTGAGTTTTTGAGAAAAAAACATAACGTTCACCCACTTGTTATCACTAACTGCCAATCAGTAAGCATTATCATTTAGATTTGGATGCTTTCAACTTCTTTCCAATAGTATTTAAGAAGACTCTTACCTTTCACAGAAGTATTACAGCTTGGATGCACTTATTTGCCAGCAACACCATTCCATTTTGTTTTCATCCAAAGGATTACCCGGCACCCAGTGAAGAATACATGCGGCAGGTACTTGTTCTCGAAGCCTGGCCTTCACAAGTAGTCCCTGGGCAAGCCCATTCTCTCTCCCTTCTACCTGACCGTTCAGTGACAGGCCATACAGGCCTTGTGAACTTGGGCAACACCTGTTACATGAATAGTGTGCTGCAGACCCTGTACATGGCCTCACAGTGAGAACCTGTTGCTGTTGTTTCTTATATACATCTCATTATAATTTGTGCTGTCCAGCCGGGTTTGTTTCCATAACCTTTAAAGCAGAACAGTTTTATAGAGGGCTCCATTTTTGATCTGTACAATTGTTCAGATAGCAAATTTAATGTAATTATCTGGTGTGATGGTGACTTTGCAGATTTCGTCAAGCCATTCTAGGTCTGAACCTTGGGCCTTCACGGCCTCTTTCTCGAAAACTGCAGCTCCTGTTTGCGTTCCTTGCACATACACAAGTATGTAATGTTGTCCATTTTCTTCGCTCTCCCCCACCCCCCCCTCCCACTCTCCCTCCACCCACCCCACCCCATACTTACTCTCAATCTGTATATGTACATTAGCCTTTGTGAACTGATTAATGTCTGCATCTTTGTTTTCATCTCCATGGTTGAATGTTATTCGTAGTCGAAGTTTCATGTTATCACGCAAGTTTAAGTGCGGACCAGCCAGATGACAGTTGGAGAAAAATAATAATTTTTCGTTGTCTAGCGTGCAGCAGTTGAACCTTGGGATTTCCTGGAAGCCTCACGGCCTCCCTGGTTCGTTGCAGGTGCACAGCAAGACTGTTCGGAATACCTCAAATATCTGCTTGACAGGTAATTAATTTACACAAATGGACTCGGAACCTAACGCTGCCTTCGCTTTCCGAACAGTTCTGAAATGTTCTTGCTTTCTGTACTTTTCCTCCACCAACTTCCATTTTGCTTTCATTTCCTCATTGTATTGTCTCTTACCTTTCCTGCCAATATCCGCTTTTCTTCAGTTTTGTTCCCCATGTCAACTGTTACCTGTTGCTGAGGAGAATTTAGTCGATAAAAAATGGCTGCCAACGTCGGTGTTAATGGTACGACAAGTTTCCCGCTCTGTCACCACCTTATGGCCTCGTACTCATTTTCGTCTTTCACACCTGAGAAGGTAAAGAAGGTTCTGTCCAGCCCAGACTCTTCATTGGTGAAGGGCCCAGATGGCATCAGTACCCATGTTTTCAAATCCTATTCTTCCACTCTTGCTTCTCCTTGCAGCCTGTCCTCCTTTGGCCACCTCCCTTCTGCCTAGACATTTGCCAACATCACTCACATTCACAAGAGACATGAAAAAGCATATCCTCTCAATTATCGGCCAGTAAGCTTACTTACAACATTGCAAACAAAGTCATGGAAACCATAATTGCTGGCGATGTCGTCTTTCTTCTTTTCAAGCAGCTTGATTTCTGACCATCAGTTTGCATTCTGTCCCAGTCACTTAACTTTACACATGTTGCTGCCTTTCTTTTAGCAATAGCTTAAACCCTGAAATCTCAAACAAGTAGTCAGGACTATCTCAGTGAACATAACAATACCCCCATTCCATCTCCAAGCTGATGGCAGCTGCATCACTTTGCTGATATCCAATTGATAAGACTATGGTCTAATCAATTGAACACGTCTTTCATTGTGTAAATCTCAGTCTCGCGCCGTCACTCCAAAAGGATCGCGAAACAAACCCACACATCTATTTCCATGGTGAGCCATTGGAAGAGGTTTAGTCTCTGAAACTTCTCTGCCTCAAAAATTGGCAGAGCTGACCTTTCTTGAGCTGACCACATAGCAAAGTTACCCTCCAAATTGAGCCGCTGACTGGACATGCTTTGTCGTTCAAAGGCATTCCTGTAAAATCATAACGACTCGTGGCGAGCCAACTAAGCCTTTATTTGTAGCTCATTAGTGTACTGCTCTTCTCTCAGGGTTAGTGTCCCACCTTCACATATGTGACTCCTGAATTTTGGGCAATGTAAATCTCTGTACATCATTGTCATCTCCCGTGGATGAGGCTGAAGCACAAAGCCTGCTGACCTCTTATCACAGACAGGTCGGTGGCCTTTGTTTTTTGCCGTCTCTCCATTTTAGCTCCTTCTGCCCTCTCAGCCGTCTGATCTTCCACAGCTCCTCCAAGATGGACGAGTTCTTCCATTCACTCACTTCTGGTTAAACTCCTGAAATCCAGGATTCCATCCACTTCCATGCTTTTGTTCCTTTTCCTTCCTCCTTGTGGAGCTAACTTCTGGACTGTTCAATTGCACTCTTCCTTCCAGGGCTTCAAGCAAGCAGTACACCACCAGCTGATGCCATCTCTCATCCATCCATGCATTAATTTCTACAAACATTAACCCTACCTAACTCAAACCTCTTACTTGTAGTTTACTGCATTTCCTCCCCTCCTTCTCTTTCCTTTCTTGATCATTGTTTGCCTTGTGTCCAACTGAGACCTCATTGTCAATATGTTCCCATTTTACCCACTGTCCCATCACTCTTCCATGAGACCAGATTTTGTATTTTAACCAAAAACTTTCTGTGAAAACTATCATTTCCGTGTGATTGTACAAACTCGAATATGTGTGTAACACAAAAAGTGGGAATGTATGACTGTTTCCTCATACTTTCATGAATCGAACATTGTCTTGTGAATCGGTCGTACAAGCCCAATTTATTTTTACATGTAGCAATTTAAGATTAATCTTGCAAGAGTTATGATGGATGGACAAAATGTTGAAAGTGTGTGTCAGCACCAGAGTTCACAATGCTCAATGTGGCAAGGTTCGAGTCAGGAAGAGATCACATTTGAGTTTAGCAGACATGGAATGCAGAGTACAAAGGAAGTACGATGATCGTAAGTGGTGTGCAAGAACATAAATCATGGGAATCATTCTCATATGCACATCATAATAACGTAATAAATAATGGGAATCATTCTCATATACACATTAAAATAATCTAATAAATAATGGGAAACATTCTCATATAAACATCATAATAATATAATAAATCATGGGAATCATTCTCAAATATACATCATAATAATATAATAAATCACTAGCATAACCCGCGCTCTGCGTGACATGTTGGGGTGGGTGTGTTTGAGAAAGGAACTATGCAGAGTATCATAGTATTTTACTTTAATGCAGTAAGTGGAATACGATTTCACTGTTTCAGAACCATTTTATTTACTTTTTTTGTACCATGCACCTCATATGGTCTTTGAGATAATGTAAGCCGAATATCACGTTACTCGAGCGCAGAACAAAGTCGAAGATAGCGCGACACGAAACCACAAACTCGGAATAATATTACAAGATGGGAATCATTCTCAAACACACATCATAATAATATAATAAATCATGGGAATCATTTTCAAATACACATCATAATATAATAAATCATGGGAATTATTGTCATATATAAATCATGGTAATCATTCCCATATACACATCAAAATAATATAATAAATCATGGGAATCATTCTCATACACACATCATATAATATAAAAAATCATGGGAATCATTCTCAATATACATCATAATAAATAATAAATCATGGGAATCATTCTCACACACATCATCATAATATAATAAAACAGGGGAATCATTCTCATATCCACTATAATAATATATCAATTATGGGAATTATTCTCATATATACATCAAAATAATATAATAAATCATGGGAATCATTCTCAAATTACATTATAATAATATAATAAATCACTAGCATAACCGCCGCTCTGCGTGACATGTTGGGGTGGGTGTGTTTGAGAAAGAACTGATGCAGAGTATCAGTAGTAATTTTACTTTAATGCAGTAAGTGGAATACGATTTCACTGTTTCAGAACCATTTTATTTACTTTTTTTTGTACCATGCACCTCATATGGTCTTTGAGATAATGTAAGCCGAATATCACGTTACTCGAGCGCAGAAACAAAGTCGAAGATAGCGCGACACGAAACCACAAACTCGGAAATAATATACAAGATGGGAATCATCTCAAACACACATCATAATAATTAATAAATCATGGGAATCATTCTCAAATATACATCATAATATAATAAATCATGGGAATTATTGTCATATATAAATCATGGTAATCATTCCCATATACACATCAAAATAATATAATAAATCATGGGAATCATTCTCATACACACATCATAATAATATAACAAATCATGGGAATCATTCTCAGGAGAGAGATATACACATCATATAATCATGGAATCATTCTCATATACACATCATAATAAAATAATAAATCATGGGAATCATTTTCATATACACTCATAATAACAATAAATCATGGGAATCATTCTCATATACACATCATAATAACAGGATAAATCATGGGAATAATTCTCACACACACTCATAATAATATGATAAATCATGGGAATCATTCTCATATAACACATCATAATAAAATAATAAATCATGGGAATCATTATCGTTTGCACATCATAATATAAACAAATCATGGTAATCATTCCCATATACACATCAAAATAGTATAAATAAATCATGGGAATCATTCTCAATATAACATCATAATAATATAATAAATCATGGGAATCATTCTCAATATACATCATAATAATATAATAAATCATGGGAATCATTCTCACACACATCATCATAAATATAATAAAACAGGGGAATCATTCTCATATCCACATCATAATAATATAATCAATCATGGGATTATTCTCATATATATATACACTCAAAATAAAATAAATAAATCATGGGAATCATTCTCATATACATCATAATAATATAATAAATCATGGGAATCATTCTCATATATACATCATAATAAAATAATAAATCATGAATCATTCTCACTGTACACATTATAATAATAATAAATCATGGGAATCATTCTCATATACACATCATAATAATATGATAAATCATGGGAATCATTCTCATATACACATCAAAATAATATAATAAATCATGGAATCATTCTCATAATACACATAATAAAATAATAAATCATGGGAATCATTCTCATACACACATCATCATAAAATAATAAATCATGGGAATCATTCTCATATACACATCATAATAATATAATAAATCATGGGAATCATTCTCATATCACATCAATAATAACATAATAAATCATGGGAATCATTCTCATACACACATCATAATAAGATGATAAATCATGGGAATCATTCTCACACACACATCATAATAATATGATAAATCATGGGAATCATTCTCATATACACATCAAAAATAATATATAAATCATGGGAATTATTCTCATATATACATCATAATAATATAATAAATAATGGGAATCATTCTCATATATACATCATAATAAAATAATAAATCATGGGAATCATTCTCCTGTACACATTATAATAAAATAATAAATCATGGGAACATTCTCATACACACATCATAATAATATGATAAATCATGGGAATCATTCTCACACACACATCATAATAAATCATGGGAATCATTCTCATACACACATCATAATAATATAATAAATCATGGGAATCATTCTCACATACACATCATAATAAAATAATAAATCATGGGAATCATTCTCATATACACATAATAAAATAATAAATCATGGAATCATTCTCATACACACATCATCATAAAATAATAAATCATGGGAATCATTCTCATATACACATAATAATATATAAATCATGGGAATCATTCTCATATACACATCATAATAACATATAAATCATGGGAATCATTCTCATACACACATCATAATAAGATGATAAATCATGGGAATCATTCTCACACACACATCATAATAATATGATAAATCATGGGAATCATTTCACACACGCATCATAATAATATGATAATCATGGGAATCATTCTCATATACACGTCATAATAAATCATGGAATCATTGTCCTTTACAAATCATAATAATATAATAAATCATGGGAATCATTCTCATATACACATCATAATAACATAATAAATCATGGGAATTCTTCTAATATAACATCATAATAAAATAATAAATCATGGGAATCATTCTCATATACACATCATAATAATATAATAAATCATGGGAATCATTCTCATATACACATCATAATAACATAATAAATCATGGGAATCATTCTCATACACACATCATAATAATATGATAAATCATGGGAATCATTCTCACACACACATCATAATAATATGATAAATCATGGGAATCATTCTCACACACGCATCATAATAATATGATAAATCATGGGAATCATTCTCATATACACGTCATAATAAATCATGGGAATCATTGTCCTTTACAATCGTAATAAAATAATAAATCATGGAATCATTCTCACATACACATCATAATAACATAATAAATCATGGGAATCATTCCCATATACACGTCATATAAAATAATAAATCATGGGAATCATTCTCACACACACATCATAATAATATGATAAATCATGGGAATCATTCTCATATACACATCATAATAAAATAATAAATCATGGGAATCATTATCCTTTGCACATCATAATAATATAAAATCATGGAATCATTCTCAATATACACATCATAATAAATATAATAAATCA
>CM068954.1:1961733-1979391 GCA_035128595.1 Eptatretus atami
ACCTTCGATCAGCACGTATAATCCGCTCACCATAAACCAAGGTTAATAAGAATGCATTCTTACAGGGAGAACAAGTTAAAGAGAATGTACCTGCGGAGGTCATCAGGATGGTCGTGACCTCTTGTTGAAAGGTGATTGTGCTGCTCCTGCTTCTTCATTCCTTACCCTTCAATACCTCCCACCCCCCCCCCTCTCCATCTGCAATTTAATTCCAAACAAATATAAAAACGTGTGTGTATACTGTATGTATATGTGGTCCCAACAATGAAAGTTCCGATTAAAGTAACAGAAAATTCATTTATAAACTTACCAATTATGTTTAGTAGTCGCCTTCAAAGTGATCTCCCTGGGAGTCAATACATGCTTGCCAACGTCACTGCCATGCTTTAAAAGCACCCTTGGAAGTCGTTGTCTGAAAGGCCATTTATCTCATTGGTCACGGCTCTCTGGATCTCTTCTATTGATGCAAAATGAGTTCCTTTCATTGGAATTTCAGATGTTGGTCAGATCGGACCAACATTCTCGCCTTTTCGACATTTTCGCCCGTTTTGGTGATCGATGGGCGCCCTGACCGCACGTCATCATCCACGTCCATTCCCTCTTCCGCAAACCTCTGGGCCCAATCACAAACACACGTGATCTTAACATTGCGTCTTCCCCGTACACCAGCTTCATCTTGTCAAAAATGGCCATGCCATTTTTGTTTAGCTTTACCAAAAACTTGATGCTTCTTCTTCTTTTCCTCCTCTTCCCTTTATAAGGGGTGAGGTCCAATGGTACCAAGCTTCTGCCCTGCCATGACCACGATACTCCTCCACTTCCCTCTGTCCTCAGCCAACTCTCTCCACTCTCCAGACGCCCCTACCTTACGGATATCCCTCCTCACACAATCCTCCCATCTCAACCATGGTGTCCCTCTTTTCCTCTTACCTTGCTCCTTCAATCTATCCACTATTTTTGCCATTCTCTTGACCCCCCCACCCCCACTCCCCATTCGCACCAAGTGTCCAGCCCCATCCAATCCAGCATTTCACTAATCTCCCCGTCAAGCTCATCTGCACACCAATCTCTTCCCTCAGTTCATCCATCCTCCTTCCGTCCACCCTCTTCACTCTCACAATCCTCCTGACCCAATTGTTTTCACAAACCTGCAGCCTCTGTTGTTGTCTCTCTGTCAGTGCAAACCATTTCCAGACCCAAAAAAGTAGGCCGGCATTACACACATCAGAACCTTCCCTTTCAATATCTTTGATATCTTTCTTCTGCACCTCTGCCTCAGACATACCATCCCCGGTCACTGTTCCCCCCAGATACTCAAACCGATTTCCTTTTCTGATCATCTTCCCCTCTAACCTGATATTCATTTATTTTCTCTGCTGTCCAGCTCTCATCACCTCAGTATTCTCCATACTCATCTTCAGCACATTTTCCCAAATGCATACTTCCACTCCCCCAGTACTTCCTGCATCTCCCACCTACTCTCCACCACAACAGTCAGATCATCCTCATACAACATCTTCCCCAGAATAGCCACCCCATGTTTACCTTCCTGCTTACCAGCTCCATCACCATGATAAACACGAGTGGACTGAGAGAGCTTCCCTGCCTCAAACCAATGTTCACACTGAACTCCTCGGACATCCAAGGACCAACGAAAACTCTTCCCTTCGTTCCCTTGTACATCCCTTCCACCAACCTGACGACTTCTTCCAGCACTCCCATCCATCTCAGTGTCGCCACCACCATCTCTCTCGGGACAGTGTCATAGACCTTCTTGAGTTCCAAAAATCCCAATGCCATCTCACCTTGCACATCCAACCTCTTCTCCACCAGCTGTCTCAGCGTGACATCCCATCCATCATCCCCCGATCCTTTCTAAACTCCTGATGTTCTTCTCCGATCTGCATTTCCACAATCTTCCTTATCTTCCCGTTCAGAATCCTCTCCAGCATCTTCATGACATAACTTCGGAGAGTAAAGCCCCTGTACTTGCCTGGATCTTGAACATCACCCTTCTCCGAACCCTAACTCTAACACACAAGAGAAAGAGAAAGAGAAAGAGAAAGAGACACACATGTCGTGGGCTTTGTGGAATGATCCGAGGTTGCCTTCGGTTGGATTGGCCTTCCAGGAAGAGAATGCAAGTTGTTTTAAAGCAACTGCCCCACCACAGGGTTCAGAAGTACCAAGAGCAGAGGATGGGTACGATAACTGAAAACTTGAGATGGGATGAATCTGTGCAAAAGAGAGAGCAGGTTTCTAAAAATTCCCAGGCTGGATTGATATCGAGACCACTGAAGTGCAATGGCTGCTTTCAGTCCCTTCCAGTTTGCTTGAGTGAAGTGCCAGACTCACCGGCGCTGAGGCTGTTCTCAGATAATGGCCAGAGAGATGTTGACCTTCACTAGCACATGATGAGGCCAATTGGGTCAGAGGATGAGCAGATACATTGGCGGGGAGTTGGTCATCACCAAATCCAGAAGGGAGATTTGCCATTAGGAGTAATCCGGATTGGAAAGTTCACGGATTGAGTCAGACCCATGGAGTCACAGAAATCCTTTGCAGAAGTTCCCTGGTTGGTGAGAGAGGGACCAACACCCAGCCAATCAGCATGGTGACAATTAAAATCACCACATATGAGGAAGAGAGACTTGGGATGAGGGATTAAACGTTGGTCCTGTTTGTCTGAGAGAGATGCGGATAGAGTTGTCATTGTTTGGAGATGATAACAACACACAGAACAAACATGAGGTGGGAGTGGAGGTGAAGTCGCAGCCACAGTGGTGTGGGAGTGTGAAGAGCAGTACACGAGAGTGAGAAATAGAGTTTTTGATGTAAAAACGTGACTCAACCGCCAGGATGGGTTCAGGTTGATCAAACGCGGAGGAGAAACAATCGCCAGGGAGGACACTAAGAAAGACAAGGACATCCTGTGGAGGAACAGAATTCAGGAAACGATGATGTTCGGTTTATCGGCAGCGGCCGGATTAAGAGATCTGTCAGTTGGAACAAGAGGCCCGTAATGTTTGAGGTTCACCAAAAGTTAGGAACAGGGGGGAGAGGAGCTGCTGAGAGGAGTAGGGATGTGTAAAGGAGCAAGGAGAGGGCGGAGGAAGGAAGCCGGAGGGGGGGTTTGGGGAATGGACTAAGCCAGGAGGGTCAGGGGCAAGCTAGGCGGGGGAGGAGGGGAAGCTGAGACGGGGCAGGAGAGGTGAAATTTGAGAGGGGGCAATGATGGTGGAGGTGTGGGACGGTCAGATGGGGGAATGGTACTGACATGGAGGGATTTGCAAGCATGAATGAATGAATGAATGAAAGAAAGGGGTTATTTCCATTAAAACTCATTGGAGCCATCATCACACATTTGAAAGCCTTATTCCCTGAGCAGGGGTCAGCTTTTTTGCGGGCTCCAATCATAGGTACGCTTTCTGTGGGCAACGTTTTTACGGCCGGATGCCTTCCTGAACCAACCCTTTCGCGCCTTCGACCTGTAGGGATAATTCCAGTATACTGGTGCTCATTTCACCCACCTCAGAAGGATGACAGCTGAGTCAACCCCCCTGATGTTAATTCAGCAGCCAGCGGGGCTCGAACTCAGGACCCAAGGATCCCAAGCCACCACCTAACCACTGAGCCACACCAGGCTCATAGAGGTAAAAATGAGGGAATTTTTAGAAATGATAATTCAACAAATAAAGTTATAAATACAACAAAATGGTAATATTTTGTGAAAGGAAGTGAAGGGGAAACTTTTGTCGTGTGGACACAACCCTTGAAAATTGACGCCTCAAGGTTCCCAGACTGATAACCGAGACAGACTGTGTTGTGTGTGTGCGGTAGTGTGGTTGAGTGTTTTTGGAACTGTGTGTTGTGCGATGTAGTGGTTGGGTGTTTTTTGGCAGAACTGGTGTGTGTGCGATTGGTGGTGTTGGAGTGTTTTTGGTGGACAGACTGTGTGCGGTGGTGGTGGAGTTTTGGTGAACTGCGTGTATGTGCGTGGTGGTGGATGTGAGTGTTTTTTTGGTGGGACTGTGTGTGTGCGGTGGTGGGTGGTGTGAGTGTTTTTGGTCGGACTGGTGTGTGTGCGGTGGTGGTGGTTGGAGTGTTTTTTGGCGAGACTGTGTGTGTGTGCGGTGGTGGTGGTTTGGAGAGTGTTTTTGGCAGACTGTGTGTGTGCTGGTGGTGGTGGTTGGAGTGTTTTTGCAGACTGTGTTGGTGTTGGTGGTGTGGTGGTTGGAGTGTTTTGGCGGACTGGTGGTGTGTGTGGTGGTGGTGTTGGAGTGTTGTTTTGTGACTGCTGTGTGCGGTGGTGTGGTTGGAGTGTTTGTTGTGATCTGCGTGTGTGCGGTGGTGGTGTGGCAGTGTTGTTTTGGTGGAGTGTGCGGTGGTTGGGTGGGTTGGAGTGTTTTTTGTGGAAGTGGTTGGTGGTGGTGAGTGTTTGTGGACGTGTTTTGGTGATTAGAGTGGGTTTGGTGGACAGTGTTTTGCTGTGGTGATTAGAGTGTTTTTGGTCGGACAGTGTGTTTGCGGTGGTGGTTGAGTGGTTTTGGTGGAAGTGTGTTTGCGGTTGGTGAGTTAGAGTGTTTTTTGGTGGACAGTGTGTGTTTGCCTGTGGTGAGATTAGAGTGGTTTTGGTGGACAGTTGTGTTTTGCGGTGGTGGTTGGAGTGGTTTTTGGTGGACAGTGTGTTGCTGTGGTGATTGGAGTGTTTTCGGTGACGTGGTCAGGTGTGTTGTGTTGGAAGTGGTTGGTGGTGTTGAGATGTTTTTGGTGGACATGTGTTTTGCGGTGGTGATGAGAGTGGTTTTGGTGGACAGTGTGTTTGCTGGTGTAGGTGTTGGTGAATGTGTTTCGGTTATAGAGTGGTTTGTGGACAGTGGTGTGTTGCTGTGGTGATTAGAGTGTTTGGGGTGACAGTGTGTTCGGTGGTGATTAGAGTGGTTGGTGGATTAGTGTGTTTGCCTGTGGTGATTAGAGTGGTTTGTGGACAGTGTGTTTGCTGTGGTGATTTAGAGTGGTTTGGTGACAGTGTGTTGCGGTGGTGATTAGAGTGGTTTGGTGGAAGGGTTTGCGGTGTTTGATTAGAGTGTTTTTGGTGGACAGTGTGTTTGCGGTGTGTTTGAGTGTTTGGTGAAAGTGGTGTTTGCGGGTGATGTTAGAGTGTTTTGGTGGACAGTTGTTTGCGGGTGATTAAGTGGTTTTGGTGGAACAGGTTGTGTTTGCCTGTGTGATTAGATGGTTTTTGGTGGACAAGTGTGTTTTGCGGTGGTGATTAGAGTGGTTTTTGGTGGATGGTTGCTGTGGGTGGATTAGAGTGGTTTGGTGGACAGTGTGTTGCTGTGGTGATTAGAGTGTTTTGGTGGACGATGCGTTTGCGGTGGTGGTTTGAGTGGTTTGGTGGAATGCGTTTGCGGTGTGATTAGAGTGTTTGTGTGACATTGTGTTACTGTGGTGATTAGAGTGGTTTTGGTGGAGTGTGTTTGCTGTGGTGAATTAGAGTTGGTTTTGGTGACAGTGTGTTTTGCGGTGGTGATTAGAGTGGTTTTTGGTGGGACAGTGTGTTGCTGTGGTGATTAGAAGTGTTGTTTTTGGGGTGGACAGATGTGTTGCGGTGTGGGTTTGAGTGTTTGGTGGACAGTGCGTTTGCGGTGGTGATTAGAGTGGTTTGGTGGAAGGTGCAGGGTGAGTTAGTTTTTGCACTGTGTTTGGTGTGATAGAGTGGTTTTGGTGAGCATGTGTTGCCTGTGGTGATTAGAAGTGGTTTGGTGACAGTGTGTTTGCGGTGGTGGTTAAGGGTGTGTTTTGGTGGACAGTGTGTTTGCGTGTGGTTGATGAGTGCGTTTGGTGACAGTGTGTTTCTGTTAAGTGTGGTGGCAGGTTGGCGTGTGATTAGAAGTGGTTTTGGGTGGACAGTGTGTTTGCGGTGTGATTAGAAGTGTTTTTGGTGGACCTAGTGTTTGGCGGTGGATTAGAGTGGTTTTGGTGGACAGTGTGTTGTGCTGTGGTGATTGGAGTGTTTTTTCGGTGGAAGCAATGTGTTTTGCAGTGGTGGGTTGAGTGTTTTTGTGGACAGTGTGTTTGGGTGTGGTGGAGTGGTTTTGGTGGACAGTGTGTTTTGCGGTGGTGGTTGGAGTGGTTTTGGTGGACATGTGTTGCGTGGTGTGTGGAGTTGGTTTGGTGGACAGTGTGTTTTGCGGTGGTGGTTGGAGTGTTTTTGGTGGACGTGTGTTTGCTGTGGTGATTAGAGTGTTTTTTGGTGGCAGGTGTGTTTTGCGGTGGTGATTAGAAGTGGTTTTTGGGGAAGTGTGTTTGCTGTGGTGATAGAGTGGTTTTTGTTGTGGACAGTGTGTTTGCGTGTGTGATTAAGTGTTTTTGGTGGACAGTGTGTTTGCAGTGGTGGTTGAGATGGTTTGGTGGATGCAAGTGCGTTTGCGGTGGTTGGTGGTTGGAGTGTTTTTGTGGAACAGTGTGTTATTGTGGTGGTGGTGATTGGAGTTGTTTTTGGTGGACAGTGTGTTGGGTGGGGTGAGTGGTGGAGGTTTCTCTGGCAGTGTGTTGTGGTGTGGTGGAGTGGTTCTGGTGGACAGTGTGTTTGCGGTGGTGTTGGAGTGTTTTGGTTGACAGTGTGTTTGCGGTGGTGGTTGGAGTGGTTTTTGTGGACATTGTGTGTTTTGCGGTGGTGAATAGAGTGTTTTTGGTGGACAGTGTTGTTGGGTGGTGATTGAGGGTTTGGTGACAGTGTGTTTGCTGTGGTGATTGGAGTGGTTTTCGGGTGGACAGTGTGTTTGCGGTGGTGATTAGAGTGTTTTGTGGACAGTGTGTTTGCGTGGGTTAGAGTGTTTTTTGGTGGACAGTGTTTTGCGGTGGTGATAGATGTGGTTTGGTGACAGTGTTTTGCGGTGGTGATTAGCAGTGGTTTTGGTGGACAGTGTGTTTGCTGTGGTGATATAGAAGTGTTTTTGGTGAACAGTGTTGTTTGCAGTGGTGGTTTTGAGTATTTTTGGTGGGACAGTCGTTTGCGTGGTTGTGGTGGGTTGGAGTGTTTTTTGGACAGTGTGTTTGTGGTGTGGTGATGGAGTGTTTTGGTGGACAGTGGTGTTGTGGTGGTGGGATTGGGTGGTTTTGGTGGCAGTGCGTTTTGTGGTGGGGTTGGGTGTTTTTGTTGGACAGTGTTTTGTGGTGGTGGTGATTGGAAGTGTTTTGGTGGAGCAGTGTGTTTGTGGTGGTGGTGGTGGTGGTTTGGAGTGTTTTGTGGACAGTGGAGTGTTTGGGTGTGGTGGTGGTGTTGGAGTGTTTTTTGGACAGTGTGTTTGGGTGGTGGTGGTTGAGTGTTTTTGTGAGACAGTGTGTTTGTGGTGGTGGTGGTGGTGGTGGTGTGTGGTTGGAAGTGTTTCGTTCGTGGACAGTGGTGTTTGTGGTGTGGTGGTTGGAAGTGTTTGGTTTGTTGGCAATGGAAGAAAAATTTGGTTGTAAAGTTGAACAGGAGAGGTTGCCTGAACTAAGCGTTCAGGAGTGACGAGATTTTGGGTAAGAACCTCATCAAAAGAAAAGGAGAGATTTTGATGAAGAAGAATGAGAAATCGTGGGTCAATGGTGGGTAATAAGCAGAGTAAGGCATTTATAAGACTAAATTTTGGAAAGCGGTTTTTAAATGTTGTGAAGCAGTTTTAAGGAAGAGAACGTTTATTTCAGTTTTGGGGAATTGCAAAGCAAAGGACAGAAAAATGGTAAACTTGAGATGGGAGTGGATTTTTTTCTCCAATGTTGATTTGTTTTCGTGTTTTCTCCCTCTTGTGTTTTTTTCTGAGTGAAGGAGAGATTTGTTGTTTGAATTTTAAGGAGAGGGAAAATGGATAAAGCTGAGGGATAGAGTAACACAACTGGAATATAAAGAGCGATAAACGAGGCAGAAAACGTAGGGGAAGCTCCCCCCTCCCATGTTCCTTCCTCGTCCCACCCTCCCATCTCTCCCGTCCACCCTCTCATATTCCCCCAAATCTGCCCCTCCCCATCTCCCCTCCCGTCTCAATCTTTCACCCTGTCCTGGCCCATCCCACCTTTGTCCTTGTCCACCTTCGCCCATCCGCCCCTCCACCTTCGCTCTCACAACATTCCACCCCTCAATATCTTCCCCTCCTCCCATCTTCCCCCCCCCATCCCATATTTACCGTCCCGCCCCTCCACCTTTGTCCTCATCCTCGCCCCTCCCACATTTTCCCCCGTCTCACCTCTCACATTCGTCCACACCACCCGCCCCCTCCCATCTCCCCTGCATTCCATCACCTCCTCCTCCAAAATCTCCTCCACCTTGTCCTGCCCTCCCATCCACCCCCCCCACCTCATCCTCCCTCCCCCCAGCCACTACTTCCACCTCCTCCTCCCATCCCTACCCTAGAGCTTCCGCCTGTTCCACACCTTCCAAGGCCTCTTCCCCGTCCCCCAACTGTGTGATATTTGAAACAATCTGAGGTCCTCCGCTCCAACTTGACATTCTCAGCCAGGCCGCTTGTTGAATAAATCCAACAATCATCTGTTTATAACAGATCCTTCCTCCACAGGACCGTCTCCTGACCTCCTAGAATCCCCGTATATTGTCTCCTCCAGTTTTTTTTTTTTTTTTTTATATTTTTGTATCCATGTCGAGCTCGTAGAGAGCTAACACAACAACGGCACATGCAAAGGAAGGCATGAGCGAGAGGGCGGGAGGGAAGGGACAAAACAGTGGGGAACAGAGCAACAATTAGGCTGATCTGGAAGGGAAGAGGATGGGATGGGACGGGGAACATGGGGAAGAGAAGATGGACATACAAGGGACTTTCAGGAAGGAAAGGGATTTGAGAGAGTGGGTTGGGTGGATTACGGGGGTAGAAAAGATCGAGGTTTGGATGGGGATAATAAGAGTGGTGGGTGAACAGCTGTTTGAAAGCCTGGGGGAAGATGGGATAAGAAGAGTGAGGGGAGTTTCCAAAGGGGGAAAAAGAGGAATGAAGGAGTGAAGGTGAGCAGTGTTCGTGATTTTGGTAGTTTTACCAGAAGGGGTTGTTGGCGGACCTTGAGCGCCTGTGAATGTATGGTGGGACATGGCAGACAGAGCAGGGGGGGAAGGCGGAGAGGAGAGGTAGAAGACAGAAAGACCACCGACCACCTGCAGTGAGAGATGAGAGCCACAAAGACTCAGCCTCTCATTGCGGGAGATCCATGATCTAAAATGCCTGGTTTCACAGCGTGAAGCCGAGAAAGGTGGGGGCGGAGCACAGCCAGAGGGGAGAAGCAGTACTCCATCAGGCTGGGATCAAAGCTTTGTAGTTGGTAAGGAGCTCAAGGTGTGCCAAGGAAGACTTTGCAGAGGAGTATGTCCCAGCGGCGACTGCTTTTGAGGCCGGGTTGAATGTGTTTCCCAGGAAAGTCATGGCAGATAGTGAGACCCAGAAGCTTGAAAGAAAAACTTTTCCAGAGGATTGTTGAGAAAGTGGATGGGGGGGTTTCTAAAGGTCCTTTCAAGAGACATAGTGAAGTGTGGATTTGTCTGGATTGAAAGACAATGTTCATGTGTTGGACCGTTTGTGATTTTATCCAGATCTGCAGTGAGCGAAGAAGCTGCTGCTTGCCGGTCTGAGGGATGACAGATGGTACGGCAGAGGGTGGAGTCATCGCAAAGAGATATAAGAGGATTTTCCAGAGAGCGGAGAAATCATTGATGAAACCAGAAAAAAAGAACAGGGCCCAGAACGCTACCTTGAGGAACTCCAGCCTGGCACAGGAAGAGGGATGAAAGAATCCATTTAGGGTCACACGTTGACTGGCGACAGGAGAGGAAGTCTGCGAGCCTGGATTCGGAAGTCGGGCCGTTGATACCAAGGGAAGAGTATGGTGAGTAGTGCAGGGTGCCAGCCACTGTGTCAAACAACCAACGTCGATATGCTGGAAATCACTGAGTGCGGAAAATCCGGCGCCCTCGGAATTCTCCTGTCTGGCATTCAACAATGGAGTAGGGACTCGCATCCTCCACATGCCAAGAATCGAGGAAGAGAGCGCCAGGGAAGCAGGCCACATTAACTCAGCCGCTTGAGGAAGCATTATAGATCACGCTGCCTGTGTGAACCATTCTGGACACACCCCAACATCTGCATGTACACTACGCAAATACTCTCTGCGCGAATAAGGTAATCCAATACAAGGGCCCATTGGAAGTAACATCCGAGCGAAGGTCACTTATCATGGCTCCGGACAGAACTTCCTCTCTGTCCGGCCAAACATGATCGAGTTGCCATGAATCAAAATTAAAGTGCTGGATGATTGGGGAGAAGGCTGATTGGTCTGTAGTTACAGGGATCTGTTTATTCACTTAATTTCTATTTGTCACCGAGTCAGTCGATGTCTCAGTCAGACCTCTCTGCAAGACGAGCAGAGCTGTGAGTGTCAGTATCTGCACCTTTGAGCAAACCACAAGGTAGCGTGTTCCATGAGTGCCCTGGTTCCATATTCATGTCTGGTTTTCATCAGAATAGAGAGTCGTCTCCGATGATGCTATCACACTGGAAAAAATGGGCCAGACACGATAGTCTAGAGCTCTTGAGGACATCGTGGGCGACTGCCTGTCTGCGAGACCGGTTTGCAACGAACTGATGCCATCCCCTCGAGGCGTGACAAATAGGCAAGTCTACTCCACCCTTGCTTCTACAGAGAACCAGGCAAAAGGAACAAGACATCGCAGCGTTCGTACAGTTTGCGCGGTGCTCGCGACTGGAGTTAACTGGAGTGATGAGGAATCGACAAAACTGTTGGATGCCAACAACGGTAGATTGGAAACATGGGTCGTTTCAGAGTCACACCAAGAAGTTATAGCTGCAAAAAACACCGAGCTTTTAGACCAACACTCTTTCAGCACTGAGTCTCTTTCGAAAGGACCGCTTTTAAATGCAACAAAGTGCACGGCTACCCCTCAAGCAGTTCGCGAGCGCTTAGCCTATCCATGAGGATCAAAGTGCACGGGATGGTAGGGGGGAAAAAGGAACAAGTCTTTTCCTTTCAAAGCTTACATCCAAGTAGTAACATCCAAGCACTAATTCTGATTATAGAACCATGGGCACACCTTCAGGGAAAAAGTTTCTACAGTAGGAGGCTGACGAAGAACTCAGGCCTCAAAAAGCCATCCGCCGATGTGGAAAGAGTTCCCATGCCGACGTGCCAATGGATAGGATAAAACCTTACCGGATTGTTGTGCCTATCTTCGTAGGCCTCTTCTACTCGCAGGAAAGCAGATATACAAAAGCCTTTTGCACGTCCGTTGTTCTAGCGCACGCTGATGGTGAGTTAAACTTGCTGCTCCAAGGAACTGGAGAACCTCCCACTAGTCGGTGGTGTTGCGTGCGTTGCTTCTCCATGAGGCCACAAGGCAAGTTGTTTCAGGACAACCTGCAACCTTTCTCTCGGCCACAAGCCATACGCCAGTTAAACGCAAATGCGGGCGGGAGGAAGGAGTAAGCACCAACCCTGAAGACGAGGAACAGGGATTAGAGAGATACTTGCATGCCGATGCGAAGTATGACGCAAGTTTTTCTTCTCTAAAGTAGAGATAAATGCCGGCAGCTACGGTATTGGGGACCTCTTCTGAACTCTGTAATTTTCGAAATGAGAGAGTACAGGTGTGGGTCACGGTAGAACCAATCTGATATTAAGTCTTTTGATAGTCCTTGGCTTCTGAGACCTTGATACCGCGTCCTCAGCTCTTCCCACCAGCTGCCTCTGAAATGGCCAGACCCTTCGCGACCCCGTGCGGGCAAGTGTGCGTCTTCCTCGTGCATTAATGCGATCCAGCAGACGACACTGTCGCACGACATTTTGTTCGAGCACAAAGGGCGGGACCGTTGGTCAAGTCAGAAGATCCGCCGAACTTGGCGGAAACGGCGAGAGAAGCCAGCACCCAGATATTCGTCAGGGGTAAAATAATAAGTCTAAAACAAAATCTATGCAAAACACTATCTACTGCTCAAAAGACATGAGACTTGGATTGTCACTCCCATCTGGTTGACTTGATCCGGGTCTGTGTTGATAAAATGATCTCGCCTCCTGAAGTCTATGTGCACCATAAACTCTGCCAAGCTCTCCCCATAGAAAGCTTTCTGCTGATCGTACCATTTATCAGGTCGAGAGAGGTAACCCACACCTAGCCACCGGCGTGCCATGACAATTGAAGCTCACCACATTAAGAGACATCAAATGAATCAATTGACATAAATCCCTTCCCTGGTGGCGTAGTTGCACTTACATCAAAAACTCCATTCTCCCACTCTCCGTGTACTGCTCTTTACACCTCCCAAACCCCTGCAGTACCCTCTGGCTGCGACTTCCACTCCACTCTCACCATCCATGTTTGTCTGTATTGTATGCGTCCTCCCAACAATGACACACTCCATCTACATCTTCTCCAGATGACACGGACCAACTTATAAATCACCTCACTCCCAACTCTCACTTCTACTATGTGGTGACCTCAATTGTCACCATGCAAAATGCTTCGTGAACTGTTGTGGTACCTCTCTCACCAGCCATGGCATCCTCCGCAAAGATCTGTGACTCCTATAGGTCTGACTCATCTGTAAACCTTCCCACCTGGAAAGCAAGTCTTCAAAAGCAAATCTCCCTTCTGGATTGGTGATGACCAACTTCCCCGCCAATTATCTTGCTTTCTCTGCCACAATTGGTTCATCTCTGATTACTGTGCTTGTGAAGGTCAACATCTCTCTGGCCATTCTCAGAGAACAGTCTCAGTGCTCGCAAGTCTGCAGTTCGAGCTTATTTTTCCACTCACAGCCTATCAAATCAGCAGTACGTCATGGCGACACATCCATATCACATGAGTTCGAAATAAAATCCTCTGCCATACTCAGACTATCTTAATCAGCTCATCTCAAATCACCCAATTTGGATTTAGACAAGTCACCCTCACTTGGACATGCTGCTTGCTACTTGCCTTTTGTGTTGGCACCCAACAGTGTATGGAGCCCTCAATGTCAGACATCAAATCAGGGCCGTGTCTCTGGACATATTCGTTGCGAGTTTGATACTAGTCTAGTCCAGCGAGTCCTGTCCATTATTCTCTAAACTCTTTGCCAACGGCAATCCAAGGTCAATCCCCACATGCGTTATGACTCTCTCATCTCGTAGCCAACATGTAGATCTTAACAGAATCCTTTAACCTCCTCTATATGTCAGGAGTGGGAGTGCCCCAAGGTGGTGTCTGGGCCCAGTCCTATTCCTAATATTCATTAATGAGGCTCTCTGACTCTCTGGAAAATCCGCTTTATCTATTTGCTGATGACATGCACCCTCTACCGTACATCCCTCATACCTTCAGACAGGTAGGATGCAGCCTCTTCCTTCTCTTCAGACCTTGAAAATCAACACGCTGGTCAAACACTTGGTAATATCTTCAATCCATGACAAATCTCAACTCTCCCCTATCTCTCTCGAAAGGACCATCTGCACCATTCCCCCAAACCCCCACTCCTCCCTCCACCCTTCTACCCCACCATATACTTGTCTTAACAATCCTTCTGAGGAAGTTCGGTTCACTTAAAACTCCTCTATGTAGGAGTAACGCTCTCTCTCTGGGCTGGCAGTTATCCCACCTTTACACCTTGCAAGCTTGATGCCAATGGAAAGCAAGGCCTTCAAGATTATTGGAATCCCTGGTGCGAGGCTGTGTCAATGGGATTTCACTTTACCATCGACAACAGGTCGTTGGTCTCTCTGTGTTCTCCCCTTCTTCGGATCTTTTCACCCTCATGCTTTTTCTGTGCTTTGTCCCCTCACCCGCAGGTTTTCAGGATGGACCATCAACCCATTCTGGTGAAACTACCTAAATCTAGGAATCACTTGCTCACCTCACTCTTCATTCCTCCCCCCCCCCTCCCACCTCATTGACAAACTCCCACAACTCTCTTCAATCCACTCTTCCAGTTCCTGCTGTGCTCCTGCCAGTCACTAGCCCGGCTATTTGCTGTCTGTCTGCCTCTATCTGTTGATCGAACTCCTGTTGTATGCGTAAGACCCAAAGATAGATAATATTGAGGACTCCGAAAAAAAAAAAAAAAACCAATCGTTTGTTGGTACCCATGTGCTCATATTCAAGTTAAGTGGTGTTAGCGGTTATTTCTATTTTTATTGTGATTATTGTACTCCAGTATTCATTCCTCCCTGTGACCATCGTTGCTGTGCTAGTATTAAATATATCCTGGTCTCACGCAGGTGGATTTCTGCGTTGTGGAAGGCGCTTCATTTAGGTGTTTTCCGGAGGACCCGTTAAGGAAAATTGTTCCGGTCTTCCAACATAGAAGACCACGTCAACGTAACTGAAGTTGCTCAGGCCTAATACATTGAGTTGCGGACGCCCGTCGGCCATCGACCCGAGACCACTTTGGCACTCCCATCTTACGGTGTACCTGGCATTCAGACACAGATCCGACATGGGGGGTTTTTTCGAAACGTCGATATTTGACGATTTTGACGCTGACCGACTGCTACAAGTATGATGAAGAATATATATTGAATATAATAGACGTCGGTGCGTGTTTGGACCATCAGTGCGATACCTAGTCCGGTAGAACCTTCTGAAGACCCATAGTTATGTTCGCCAGAATTCTGCTGTGATGATGTGGAGCATGGTGTCCCAATAAATGTCGTTTCAAACATAATTCACTCTTCAACCTCAGATGGAATGAACGAGCCATGTGTATGAAAACGAATTCATCAACTCTTTCATAGCTGAGAGGACACAGTTATGGTGAGACATGGGTATGCTGACAAACACCGATTGCATCACAACAAGAATGTTTGATGTAATGAAGAAAACGAGGTGTGCAAAGTTACCTAACCGTTCTTAAACATTGTGTTACCAGGAGGTGGATGGATGTCGAGTGTGCATGTGTTGTTATCTCGCTTATAGAAACGCCAATTAAAGTTCCAATTTTTTGCTAGACCAAATAAACACGGGCACACTGACTCAAAGTGCCCCGTGACCCGTCTCCTGACCTCTCGGCGTTCTACCTCCCGGCCCAGCGAGTGAAGTAGCCATCTGGAGTTACTCTGTGCTACTTGGTGGAGGGAAATAAAATCGAACTCGAGGTGACTTTTCTTACGAGACATTGCTAAACAGCCCATGGCTCCTTTCAAAGATGCCATGACTTTACAACCAGCTCGCACGACCTCGGCCAATGCGTCATGCGCTCAATCCCGTCGGGTTTCCGATCACCTAAAAGGCTCTGCACTTGTTTTCATTTCGTTTTCACTGGGCGCATGGGATAATCTCAAAGTTGTAGATCGAAACAGTTTAAGAATCAGAACGGCCAATCGGTAGAGCGCACATTCCCTCGCCAAAGCTGATTAAGTTTTACGTTTTGTATCCCATTCATGGACCGGATCAGGATTCGGATCTGACTAAAATTTAATGGGCTGTTCTTTGTCACCTAACCAACACATCCACCAAGTTTCATCCACGAATCCCACGTATCCAACCAAAGATATTCCTAGTTTTGTATTTTTAATTTAATATTCTGAAATTTGTAGAATTATGTGGGTTATGACGAGTAAAAATAACAGGTGGAAAAAGTTGTATCTTGATGGAAATTTAAATGTCCAGGCTCAAAGCAACAAAGAGGTGAAAATTTTGAAACAGCGAGATGTTGACTTTCTATAGGCACTGTGGTGTACATATATATATATAACACACCAACCTTTAATGCAAATTATCCCACATTCTTGTAGGGTTGGCCAAAGTCTTTCACGCAACCTGGAAATGGCCAGCCTTGATGTTGCGGCAGAATTCATCTTGACTTTGTTGGTTTGTTCAAAGGTGTCAAGGACAACTAATACAGCCTTCGTGGAATTATATCATGGCGTTCTTAAATACCACCAATGACCATTGCTCACAGAACAAACATGGACCGACTAACGACGCAGACTACACAACCATACAAAGTTGTGTGATTAGTGTGTGTTGTGATGTTCCATATACATACATATTTACACTCGAGTCATTTTTTTCCTCTTTCCTAGTCCCTCTCCTCACTCTTTTTCTCTGTCCCTCCATTGTTGCAGCCATCTCACGACTGTGGATGGACACGCAGAAACCAGCTGCTTGGCAGGAGTCCAGTGAACAGAAAACGTTTTTCCGCCCCTTTTGCCAATGTCGCTTCACATTCCAACGTGACATCACCCAAATGTTGCCTGGCACTAGAAGAGAGGGAGAGAAAGGAATGATTGTTCGAGTGTGGTGTGTGTGTGAGTGTGTGTGTGTTGCAAAAGTAAACAAGACAAAGACACATAATCAAATCGAATTTAATTGAGCTTCTTATTATTGATTTAGCCATTGTACTTTTCCGTGCTTTGAATATTTATACTTTTTCTGTCGTTGTACGTATATATACAAATTGATAAACAGGATCTATAGTTTGACAACACACTAATAGAACGACTATAATCATATAGCTTGTCGGGATTGTTACAGGAGCTCCATGCTTGGTCATTCAGTCCTGCCATCGTCTCCGGTACAAAAAATACCAACACTCGTGCTGTTCTGTGTACAAGTCACTTCTTTGGGAAAGAGGGGATCCATGCGTTGAATTTCCATGCAAGTACCAAATCACGTTTTCACACCCATAAAGTTGCTCGAAAAAGAGGAAACAGAAATCTGTGCCATTAAAAAAGGCGCCTTGTGTGACGTTCCTGTGGGTCCTGTGGCTGTTGTAACTACAGTGCCTCTGTCCACTATCGGCGTAACGTGATGCCAAACTCGGTGTGCCAAATGGCATTTGTGTGCAACGACGATGATCCCAAACAGGATGGAAATCGCCAAGTGTAACTCAAATCCATCTGGAACCTTCGTTTGGTGTCCTACGATCCTATTTCCACTATGACCTCTGGTCGTTGCTGTTTTCAGACGCTTGGCAGAAGTTTTATCTCTTTTGCTAAATATAAACGGTAACACATGTGTTGAGCTATTTTCTATCAGACCAGTCGATGCTGATAATATAATATCATTGATTGAAAATCTCAGACGAGGATTTATGAGATTTAAAGAAGGACCAAAATCACGAACTTGGCACAAGAAAACGAGCTGTCGGATATTTGCGCAAACTCCCAACAACAAGCAACGATTAAGAAGTGAATTGAGGGAAAACAGTGACGGTCAACAAGCCCCGCTCTGTTATGAATCCGTTCAGGAGTCGGAGTGTGAATTGAGAGCCATTGTTTTGCATGACCACAGTGGTGTTGCAAACACAAAAGAGACCCCCGAACGAAAGACACTTAAGTCTCAATTTAAAACTCCTTTGGGCACGAGTAGTCCGATATGTGCCGAAGATTCGCGGTCTACCTCGATCACCGCAAAGCACGACCAGGGCGAGCGCAGCTGCCTTACAGGGACCACCGGCTGCACCGATCCGAGCACTAGCAAGAAGAAAGCAGAGATGGCAGCGAGGAATGATTCTTGGAAAGATCTTGGCCTCCAGCAATGCGCTCCAGAGAAACCCGAGCCAATTGTGGCCCGTCATTGATCTTTGGTCAAAGAAGAAACCCACTGTTGTTTCCATTATAGGGATCCTTGGACACCCCAAACTACACACACACCACACACACACACACCACACACACATCACA
>CM068954.1:1979416-2012338 GCA_035128595.1 Eptatretus atami
TCTTTCTTGGAGACCTGGAGGGTAAGACTGAGATTGAATAGATAATGGAAGGTGCTTCCACCGGTGGGAAAAGAGGAATAAATGATTGGAGGTGAGCAGTGATTCTGGATTAAGGCAGTTTCACAAGGAGGGGGTCGCTGTAAAACACGTGCGTCTTGCAGATACTTGGGGGGACGACAAAGCAACAGAGCGGACACAGGGTGCAAGTCCAGAAATGAGGTGGAATAAACATAGAGCCCACCGACCTGTCGGCTATGGCGAAGTGATAGGCCCATAGAACTTCTTTGCGAGACATTACAATGATATTAAAGCCTTTGGTTTCAACGCGTCAAACTGAGCAAGTGTGAGGCAGGAGCACCAGCCCAGAGGGGAGAGCGGTACTCCATCAAGCTGTGGATGAAAGCTTTGTATGTAGTCAGGAGCTTGGGTGTGCCAAGCGGAGGACTTTGCAGTCGAAGGATGCCCTGGTGTCTTGGTTTGGAGGCCAATTTTGAAAATGTGACTTTGCCCAAGAGAGAGATCATGGGCTGAGAGTGAGACCCAAAGTTTGAGTGACTGAACCTCTTCAAGAGGTTGTGAGAAAGTACACGGTGATTTATTTATTTGAGAACCCAAAAATTCCCATACATTAAAACGATATCTGTTAGGAACCATATTTTTGCGTAAACGTAGCCCATTTACAGAAAACGTGACATATCCTGCGAGTCATCGGGTGATTTATCACGTGCCTGGCAGTTACGTTTAACGGTTTTCACTCGGTCACGGCCACTGTGGAAGAATGTGTGTCTCGTCGAACATTACATCAAGATGCATCCTTCAGGAATGTCAAATTGCATTTAAAACCTCGCTTTGGTGTCGTATGAAACCTTCGTATTCAGTGATATGGAAACTGGTGAAGCAGTTCAGAGAAACAGGCCGCGTGAAAGTTAAAAAGCACATGCGTCCAGCCAAGTGTTGTTACACCAGAGAAAGTGGATGAAGTGCGGGAAAGAATGGAAGCGAAACGAAGAAATCTCGAGACGTCTAGCACAACAAGATCACTGTTCATATTCCTATGCAAGGAAGGCGCGTCAAACACTCAAACTTTATCCCTACAATATTGATGCAGTCATCATTTACTAAGCCAGTAAAGAGAAACGTGTCGCCGACTTGAGTGGCTCCAGAGGATGGGGTTGGTGTTCGCAAAAGTTGGTGTTTCGTGGAATGCAAGTCAGCAAAGAATTATTGGCCCAATTTTCTTCTCCGAAACATTAAACTCAGAACGTTACACAAACATAATCCACGAGTTTCTTGCGCACCTTACAGAAGATGAACCAAGGATTGTTTCAGCAAGATGGTGCCACGAGTCACACTTCGCGATACAGCATGAACGAACTTCAGCTTCTCTTTTGTGACCGTGCGTGTCCAAAGTCTCATGGCCACCTCGATCCCCAGATGTTTTGTCGCCAGATTTCTTTTTGTCGGGATATTTGAAGGATATAGTGTACGCTACATACCATGCACTCTTGGTGAATTAAAAGCAATAATCAATGACACAATCAGCAATATTCCCAATAAATGATACACTCTGTGTCGGAGAGCATGCTGCGAAGAATGATTTGTACATGCAACGTGCTGCGTGGACACTTTCAGCACTTCATTTAAGGTAATCAATGTGTGGATCACGTCACGTCTTCTGGAACATTAGGCTACGTTTTCACAAAATATTTGGTTCCTAACTGATATTTTTTAGTGTTTGGGAATTATTTAGATTCTCGAATTAAATTTTAAAATAAAAATCACCCTGGAGATGGAAGGCTTGTGGTATGGTCCTTTTGAGAGAGAAGAGAAGAGAGTGTTTCCTCAGGATTGAAAGACATATTCCAAGTGTTTGACCATTTTTGATTTTTGTCAAGTTCTGGGGAGAGGGAAGGTTGCTCCTGTCTGTCAGAAGGATGATGGATGTCACAGCATCGAGAGGATCATAGCAAATCGATAAAGGGATTATCCAGATAGTCATTGAGATCATTGATGAAGATTAGGAATAATATGGGGCGAGAACACGGCCTGTGTACTCTAGCCTTGACAGGAGAGTTTGAAAGAATTCCGTTGAGAGCCACACGTTTACTACAAGAGGGAAGAAGTCAGTAATCCAAGAGTGGAGTTGGCCTTGAATCCATAGGCAGAAGTTTGCAGAGTAAGGCAGGATGCCAGACTGTATCAAAAACTCGAGATGCGTCCAGAAAGACGCCCTGATCTCATGCCTGATTATGAGGGCCTCTACCATTGTGGAGAGTAGAAGCAGCATGTCCAGGGTGGAATGGCCAGGTCTGAATCCAAATTGATTATTATGGATGAGGTTGTTGCAAAAAAGAATGATTTCATGTTCAATTGCGATGATGGGATTTCATGACCTTGCTGTGATTGGAAGTAGCTAAATTGGTCTGCAGTTAAGGGATCCGTTTTTGCACATTTTTAATGTAATTTGTGTGATGCTGATTTCCAAGCAGATAGAAGATGACCATATGGTAAATGCCAGTGTGAAATGGCAAAGGAGAAGTGCAAGAGCAACAGAGCAGGTTTTTAGGACACATGAGCTGATACCATCCAGCCAGTCCAGTTGCAGATTCAGAGTCGAGGGTTGCCAGAAACTTCCACCTTTTCAGGTGCAAAAGACACAAAATCCTGGAGCAGTTGGGTACGACTGGAAGGGTGGGCAGAGGTTGAGGGTTCTACACCAATAGACCATTGGCTTCTAAACTGGGGGCGTGAGTAATTTCCAAGGGGGGGGGGCGCGAGCCCGGAGGAAAAATAGGAATTCTCTAATTATTTTGGAATTCTCTCAACAAGTGTTGCATGATATCGTGATGAACATTAAAAAAACAAAAGTATCTGCCTTTAATAATTTCCGTTTTCTATCGCGACGAGGCTGACCATTTTCTGTATTAAAATTAATTTTAAATTTAATATTTTATTTAAATTTCATATTAAATTAAAATTAAAATTAAAAAATTTTTTCTCACAGATTTGCATAACCATTTCAACTAAATCATTCGCGAATGAGTCAAAAAAGTGAAGTATCATAGGAATATATTCGATTTGGATTTGTCCCTCCAAAAGGGTAACACAGAGTACCCCAGTGTGTAACATGCTCCAAGATCTGAGCAATGATGGCATGCGGCCCACACGCTTGGAACGCCACTTGAAGCAACGCATCCTGCTCCAGCTGCCAAACCAAAGGCATTCTTTGAACAAAAAAGCAGTCCTTGAAACAAGCTAAGATGGACAGCATGGAGCATTTTGGCAACAGACTTCAAAGGTTGTTGAGGCTTCCTATGAGATCGCCATGCAAAGAGCAAAAGAGCCATAACATCGAGAGACTCATAAAACCAAGTGCTACTGCGCAGCAGTCTCATTCTGGGGAAGAATCGCAACAAGCTTTCTCAAATCTATCAAACGATACCGTCAAGGGAAGGATCGATGAAATGTCTCAAGACATCAAAGATCAAGTTCTCGACCAAGTAAAGCTTCTCCTGTATTTGCCATCCAGTTGGACGAAACGACTGATGTTGCTCAGTGTTCTCAGCTCTGATGTATGCTCGTTTCGTGTCAGGCAATAGTGTAAAGAGGAAATCTCTTCTCCATCCCATGGAAAGTTATACAACAGCAACAGATATTTATCAAGTGGTATCAAACTTCTTCCAGAGAAAACCAACTTTCGTGGAGACTCGCTGTGTAGGGTGTGTACTGATGGAGCTTCAGCCATACTTGTTTGCAATCTGGTTTCATAACAAGAGTGAAAGAAAAAAGTCCATCTGCTATCGGTACGCCACTGCATCCTTCATCGTGAAGCCTTAGCATCCAGGACTCTACCTGCTGAAATGAGGGATGTCATGGACCTGGTTATCAAGGTAGTCAACTTCACAAAGCTGGAGCCTTAAACAGTCATCTCTTCAAACAGCTGTGTGTGATATGGATTCTGAACATCAAGCCTTGCTTTTCCACACAAACGTGCGATGGCTTTCGAAGGGAAACATGCTTGGACGGCTTGATGAACAACAACAAGAAGTGGCAACATTCTAGATTGCAGCAGAAAGCAGATCTCCATGACAAGTTCCCAGTCTGAAGGATTTTTGCTATCTCTCAGCTTACCTGTGGACATCTTTGAAGCGCTGAATGCATCAACCTCAAACTCCAAGGAAAACATCAACATATCATGCACCATGACGTCATTCGAGCCTTCATGGCCAAACTCGACCTCTGGAAATGTCGAATTCAGGATGGAAATACAGCCAGTTTTGTTAACTTGGATCTGCTCTCATTCACAGTTACCTTGATTCTGAGTTAAAGAACAAATAATTACTCATCTGACTGAATTGAAAGCAGAATCATCAGATACTTTCCCGATATAGATGAGAAGCCGAAGCCTGGAAATTCATTAGAACCCATTTCACACTGTGAAGTAGCTGATATTTCAGACGAAGTGCAGAGGAGTTTCTTGAGTTAAAGTTCAACTCCTCGGCTGAAGAAGACTTCAAAACACTGGATCTAGAGACGTTCTGGGTCACGTACCTTCTGTTTACCCTTGATCTCACATCAAGCTCTTCGGATTCTGACAATGTTTGGATCAACGTGTCTTTGTGAAGCTCCATTTTCCACGTCGTTGCTGTCAAGACCAAGTACAGAACAAGCTGAACGTTGAAGGGACCTGCGTTGTGCTCTTTGGCATTCGACCACGCATTCAAGATCTGGAACTAAGAAAGCAATATCAAGTATCATTAAATATGCTGTGTATATGAGTGTTGCTGATACAGAATTCTTTTTGTATCAATAAAAAGACTAAAAACATGTATTTTTTTCAGTTTTTTCCTTTTAATTCAAGAGGGATTTTAATCATTTGGTTGAAGATGTGAGGGGGAGGGGGCGTGGAGGCAAGGACCAACTACTAGAGGGGCATGGTGGTAAAAAGGTTAAGAACCACTGCCATAGACAGACTTGACAAGAACCAACAGGTTTGAGAGTAGGAGAGGTTTGAAGCTCATTCTTGAAATTAGACAATGTTGTTTTCTGGCTCTCCTGAGGTAGACACACATGTCGCGGGCTTTGTGGAATGATCCCAGGTTCCTTCGGTTGGATTGGCCTTCCAGAAGAGAATGCAAGTTGTTTTAAAGCAACTGCCCCACCACAGGGTTCAAGTACCAAGAGCAAGAGGATGGGTACGATAACTGAAAACAATGGGGATGAATCTGTGCAAAAGAGAGAGCAGTTTCTGAAAGAATTCCCAGGCTGGATTGATATCGAGGGCGGTGGATATCGGAGACCAGTCCTGAAGTGCAATGGCTGCTTTCAGTCCCTTCCAGTTTGCTTGAGTGAAGTGCCAGACTCACCGGGCTGAGGCTTTTTCAGATAATGGCCAGAGAGATGTTGACCTTCACTAGCCCATGATCAGATGAGCCAATTGGGGCAAGGATGGGCACGATACATTGGCGGGGAAGTTGGTCATCACCAAATCCAGAAGGGAGGATTTGCCATTGGGAGAAATCCGGATTGGAAAGTTCACGGATTGAGTCAGACCCATGGAGTCACAGAAATCCTTTGCAGAAGTTCCCTGGTTGGTGAGAGAGGGACCAACACCCAGCCAATCAGCATGGTGACAATTAAAATCACCACATATGAGGAGAGAGAGTTGGGATGAGGGATTAAACGTTGGTCCATGTTGTCTGAGAGAGATGCGGATAGAGTTGTCATTGTTTGGAGGATGATACAACACACAGACAAACATGAGGTGGGAGTGGGAGGTGAAGTCGCAGCCACAGTGGTGTGGGAGGTGTAAGAGCAGTACACGGAGAGTGAAAATAGAGTTTTTGATGTTAAAATGCGACTTAACCGCCAGGACGGGGTTCAGGTTGATCAAACGGGGAGATAATGGCCAGGGAGAGACACTAAGAAGTCAGGGACATCTCACAAAGAGTCAGTCAGGGGCAATGGGCAATTTTCCAAAGTGCTGCTCAAATGAAGGTTTTGTAAGTACAAACAAGGCGATTTGTGTTCTGTCGTGTTCCACGTGAATAATTGAATTGAAATTAAAGAGTTTTTATGAACTGTGGAAAAAGAAAACCCATTGGGTGTGAAGTTTACCCCCGCGGGTGCATTAAGGAAACATCGTCGTTTACACCACCTTGTTGAACACGCTCATGAGGTGCTGAAGAAGAGCTCGGTTTCCCGTGTGGAATGATCTTTATTTTGTTTAACAGACAGGTTGAATCAAACGCTTCACCACACTTTGCACAACGAGCGTGAGGGGCCGGGGAGAGATAGGGGTGGATTACAAATGAGCGTTCATCTACCTGGATTATTATCAACACGGCATCAATGAATACAATCCAAAAACCCAACCGATTGTGTGATCGATTAATGTTGAGGAGTCATGACAGGAAGTCCGGCGCATCGAATCGAACGCTCAAGGTGCGGCCCACGTGCACGCTCATCAAAAATGCTTCATCAGCACCAAATGAATAATGATCAAAATACACCTCAATGCCTCGGTCACCTCACCCTACTCAATCCATGCTTTAACTTCATTCAAATGATTCCTTCAATCCTCAATCTTTCCCTTTGTTTGGTACCTTTCGTGGAGGATTTGCACAGGGGCTCCGCTGAAGGTCCAGATCCAGGTACTCAACCCGATGGTGTACAGAAGTGCTGTCAAAGCGAGTCCGAGACGCCTGAAATGGAGTCATAATCAGTCAGGCTTTACCACAACGTGACAACCGAACACTGTTTTCACACAGGTATCATTACATGAAATGAAGTAACCCGAACCTCATCTTCGGCTTGGTTCGGCCTCATCGGCACGTAGTTCTCCTCACTGTCCTGAGAGTCGGAGCTGGAATTTGAACTGTGTGTGGAAAGGGGTCGCTGCACCGTGCTCTGTGATCGAATGAAACTGCGATGTGAACATCCCAAAGCAGGTGATTTTTGAGGGTGAAATGGGGGTGAGGGAGAGGGCGAGAGATATAAAAATAAAACACATGTTTATGTGGCATATTATAAACAAACATCCGCAACACAATGTCTACTCATCCTAATATTACAAGGAAAAAAAACAACATTAAAATAAAAAACACGTGTTAAAAACATACAGGGGTGAATTTTCTATAAAAAAAAACAACCAAACAAGCTCGGGATGACTCCACATTTCGAGACCACAACCCTCCGATAGATTACCATCACGATATCTTTTGACATTTTACTTTTGTCGTGGAATTGTGATCTATCCATCGGGACCAGACTGCGTAGAGAGCGTCGGTGCTGCTGAAGCAGTCTCCTGGGCTATTGGACACAATCCTGGACGAGTCGCCACTCCGACACAGAATACTTGAATGGCTCAATCATCCCAGCAAACTGGTACTCATTTCGCCGACCTCAGAAGGATGACAGGCTGAGTCAACCCCACCTGGTGTTAATTCAATAGCTGAGAAAGATTTGACCTCAGGATCCCAAGCTCACCACCCGAACCATTAAGTCAACACCAAGCATATTGCTAGCTTAAGGGTTAGGGTGGTGAGCTTGGGATCCTCAGGTTCTGAGCTGGCCTCCAAAGTCAGTCGCCGACTGGGCATCCCCCGTCATGCAAAGTCCTTCCTCGGCACACCTGAGCTCCGGACCACATTCAAGGTTTTTATCCACAGCCTGATGGAGTACTGCTCTCCTCTCTGGGCTGGTGCTCCCGCTTCTCACCTTTCTCTGCTTCACGCTGTGGAAACCAAAGCATTTCGGATCATTGGTATCTCCCGCGATGAGGGTGAGTCTTTAGGTCTCTCACTCTCTCACCGCAGGCAGGTCGGTGGTCTTTCTGTCTTCTACCGTCTCCTCTCCAGCCTCACCCTCCCTGCTCTGTCTGAGATATACCCCATGCCCCCCCTCCCATATTTCCACAGGGCGCTCAAGGTCTGTCAGCACCCCCTTCTGGCAAAACTACCAAAATCAAGAATCACTGCTCACCTTCACTCTTTCATTCCTCTTTTTCCCACCTTTGGAACAAACTCCCACACTCTCTTAAACCCAATCTTCCCTCCAGGTCTTCAAAACAGCTGTTCACCACCATCTCTTATCTTCCCCCATCCAACACCATGATCTTTTCTACCCCCGCTAATCCACCCCAAACCCACATCCTTCAAATCCCTGTAGTGAAAGGACCTGAAAGTCCCTGTAGTGTCCATCTTGTTTCCCCCATGTACCCCACACCGTTCCCCACTGTTTTTTTCCTTCCCTCTCCCCCCCCCCCTCGTCTCCTGCTCCCATTGTTGTATGTTCTGTGTTCGCTCTCATACGAGCCTCGACAGTGTATACAAAACAAAAAAAATGTGATGGAACAACGTCAAAAGATATCGTGATTCTGAACCAGAAGAGGATTGTTGTGTGGTATTGTGGAATCGTAATGTGGTGTCATTCATTCTCCATTGTTATTCTTCTTCATCCATCACAACCCCAAAACAAAAGTGAAATGTCAAAATATATCATGATGGTAATCCATAAGAGGATTGTGGTGTTGTATTGTGCCATTGTGATGTGGTGTCATCCCTAGCTTGTTTGGTTGTTTTTTTGAGATTGAAAATTTTTGTTGTTGCTGTTTCTGCAATTTTTTTTAAAGTAATAAAATGCTGAATGGTTTATTTATTTTGTTATTTTGGAATGCATTACATCCAACGATGCTATAAATTGTTTAAATACTTGTTTCAGTTGATTTGGGAAATGGTTTGGATATGTACCACTTTTGAAATGGTTCTGCCCGGTGTCCCTCTTCCCCCACCCCCTTTCCCACAATGCAAGCCTGGTTTGGTCGAGTCCACATTTACGTTCAATTTGTTCTTGTAATAAAACCATTAATGTTTTATTTGTTTTTAAATGTTGGCTTACGAGCACTAATCCAGAGACAAAGCAACTTCCTCGTGTTGGAATCAGCATCATGGCTTCAGCAGTTATTGATGTACGTCGGGCTACAGTTTTACATTGTTTTGAGAGGAGAAGAAGAACAAGAAGAAGAAGAACAAGAAGAACAAGAAGAAGAAGCACAAATTGATGATTTAGCGATCTGTACTTTAGCGATGTATTTTGGTGTCTGTCTTTTAAAAACTTGGTCGTTCAGAAAACGCTCGAGAATATAAGTTATGGCTTTTAAATGTTTATGACTTCACTCTATAGTAGTTTATGAGAGTGTATCTTTGTGTACACATTTGAATGGGCGGCCATTTTTTCCCCCCTGTTTCATCCCTTTACATGGAGTTCCACTGTACTCCACGATTTCACTATTTACCTGGACATTACCAATTCCTCCGAATCATTAAAATACCTGTTTAATATATAACCATTCATGTTGAAAATCCCATCCATTGTTCCCCTTCCTTGTATCAATCAATCCTGCATCTTGTCTGTCTTCACAATCTCCCTTCACCTTGGAGTGGATTAACGGGGGTAGAAAAGATCGAGGATTTGGATGGGGGTAAAATAAGAGGTGGTGGTGAACAGCTGTTTTGAAGACCTGGAGGGAAGAGTGGGATTGAAGAGTGTAGGGGTTTGTTCCAAAGGTGGGAAAAAGACGAATGAAAGAGTGAAGGTGAGCAGTGATTCTTGATTGTGGTAGTTTTACCAGAAGGAGGTTGCTGGCGGACCTTGAGCGCCCTATGGAAGTATGGGGGTGGACATATTGCAGATAGGGGGGCGAGAGACCGGAGAAGAGGTGGTAGAAGATAGAAAGACCACCGACCTACCTGCAGTGAAAAAGTGAGAAACCCAAAGGCTCAGCCTCATCATGGGAGATACCAATGATTCTAAATGCCTTGGTTTCCACAGCGTGAAGCCGAGAAAGGTGAGAGGCGGGAGCATCAGCCCAGAGGGAAGAGCAGTACTCCATCAGGCTGTGGATCAAAGCTTTGTATGTGGTCAGGAGCTCAGGTGTGCCAAGGAAGGACTTTGCATGATGGAGTATGCCCAGCCAGCGACTGTCTTTGGAGGCCAGGTTAGAAATGTGGCTTTCCCAGGAAAGATCATAGCAGATAGTGAGACCCACAAGCTTGAAAGAAAGAACTTCTTCCATAGGATTGTTGATAAAGTTGATGTGGGGGGGGGGGAGGGAGGGTTCTAAATGGTCCTTTTGGAGAGACATAGTGAGACTTGGCTGCAACAGGAGAGGAAGTCCACAAATACATGAGTGGAGAATGGCTCGAACAAACTTCACCTCCTCCACCATATTGGGATAATTACTTCAAAGTAGGTCTCACACGACACTCCCCCTCGTGGGCTTATCTACAAACTGGGTTAAAATCAATCCTGGAATAGATGGAGGAAATCCTCATCTGCTCTGCCCTTTCCATGTTCATGGACACAATCTACACCTGGCAAGTTAAAAATCCCCCAAATCAATGCTCTTCCCTTGTCACAATCAACACTCCCTTTTTCCTTTATGTTACTTTGGAAATTCCTTAAAACCTGATCTACAACCTCCGTTAAATCCCATTAACAACTTATTAAACACAAAGTCACTTGCTAACGGTTTATTAAAATGCTTAAATCACCTGTGTAAGGTTGGCAGTATAGCCAAAACGTACACACACCCACCGAAGCTGTCTAGCCTGGGTTCAAATCCTGACCTGGCCCAAAACTCTCTCGGGATCGAATCCTGACCCGGCCCTAAATAAAATAAAAGTGTATTTCATATTAATAATGCATCTTTGTAATCTTTTTTTTTCATTGTAAACTTGACTTTTAAGTATTCGGACTTCTGGCATGTCTTTATCTCATTTGAATAAAACCGAAATTGATTCATTGATTGATTGAAACCCTCATCTCAGTGTTTCACAGGCAGGTTGAGGCATCAATGTGTGTGTCATCCCACGGATGAACGTTAAACTAGAGGACCGTGTGTACCTTCCCATGGATGAACGTTAAACTGGAGGACCGTGTGTACCTTCCCATGGATGAACGTTAAACTGGAGGACTATGTGTACCTTCCCATGGATGAACGTTAAACTGGAGGACCATGTGTACCTTCCCATGGATGAACGTTAAACTGGACGACCATGTGGACCTTCCCATGGATGAACGTTAAACTGGAGGACCGTGTGTACCTTCCCATGGATGAACGTTAAACTGGACGACCAATGTGGACCTTCCCATGGATGAACGTTAAACTGGAGGACCGTGTGTACCTTCCCATGGATGAACGTTAAACTGGAGGACCGTGTGTACCTTCCCATGTGGATGAACGTTAAAACTGGAGGACCGTGTGTACCGTCCATGTTTGAACGTTAAACTGGAGGACCATGTGTACCTTCCCATGGATGAACGTTAAACTGGAGGACCGTGGTACCTTCCCATGGATGAACGTTAAACTGGAGGACCTGTGTACCTTCCAGGATGAACGTTAAAATGGAGGGCCATGTGTACCGTCCCACAGATGAACGTTAAACTGGAGGGCCATGTGTACCGTCCCACAGATGAACGTTAAACTGGAGGGCCATGTGTACCGTCCCACAGATGAACGTTAAACTGGAGGACCATGTGTACCGTCCCACAGATGAACGTTAAACTGGAGGGCCCATTTGCTCAGCATTGGTCATTATCAAAGGTTAAAAAAATTTTTTATCCCACAGGTCTTTCATGAAGCGGAGGTGAGTCATCACCATTACACCGAACAAATTACAAATCCCTGCGCCTTCAGTTGAACATCAGGCCTGGCCAGCCAGTTCGTCAAAGACTGGGGCCAAAAAACTCCCAGCCACCCCAACCCCCCCTCCGCCCCCAAGAACATACAAAATAATTGGGCCATTAAGGAAGTCGTCGCATCATCTCAGCAAGAAAGTCCTTCATGTCAAGTTTCTTTAAATGGAAATAAAACTGATCGTCAGATGTTTCTCTGTCTTCTTCCACTTACAGTGATTTATTTTCCTTGTCCAACAAAATTTACTTTCAATATGAAGTTCACTGTAAAATAGAGATTTTTTTGTTGGAATGTGAATATTTGAATAACTTCTGTTTTTCTTAAACTCGTGGGCCTGTGGATCCATTGGACCAAATTTTCATCGATCTTCAAGGCCTTGTTGCATACCTGCCTGCTGTACTGTTGAGCATTGGTTTACCTTGGTTTACCATCGTTTTGGTGTCACATTCCATATCAGCATGCTCCAGTAGACCTCCACAAAAAAACATGCCTCACACACAGGTCGTCCATTTATCAAAGATGATCACTGATGCAACTACATATCTGTGATCACAAAGCGATCACCAACGGAAAGCCTCCCCCGGCGTCCGCGATGCAATGATGGCAATATTTTTTTTCGGTCCACCACACGACCTTGTCCTTCAACATTTAGGGATGGGGGGTAAGTTAATAAAATGTGTGCCATGGACAATCTATCCACAAAACTCAATATTGTGGAAATCGGAGGAAAATTATTCAAGTTATGATTAAAAAAGGTTTTTTTGTTAATAATGTCAATCCGAAAAAAGTAAAAAGTAGGTCAAGCACCCGAAACAAATATCAGGTACACAACCTCACTGCAGGTACACTAGTATGATGCAAACACAAGTTGGAAAGCCAAGCAGTCTTTGAAATTCCGTATTGGCAAAATTGAGCGATGACAAAAAAACAAACGCGTTATTTTTTTTCAGACCGACATTTGACCTTGACCTTTAACCCTGAGGGGTAATGATGTAATTAAGTGTAAATGTGCCTTGATTTAGGCTATCTAGAGAGGGCAATTTTGTTCCGATTGTACAATAATTCGTAGAGTTTTGGTAAAAAAAATAAAATAAAATGTTCCTACAATTAGGCCATGACCTTGAAAATTAGGTCAAGGTCAAAAAAATTATGTCAACCCCGCTTAGTTTGGAGTTACTTTATTGATGCAAAATTTCATTCCGACAGTCCCAGCCGGCTCCGAGATGCAGATCTGACATTGGCAGAAAAAAACCTGAATGGTGGTTTGGTGCTCTGATGGGTTAAAGAACCTCTGAGGTTCACTTAAAAATTGGGGGGGGGGCACCAATTGCAGATACAAACCCCCACAACAGGTATAAGCATCCCCTTATCATCTTATATTATAGGCTTAACAAAGACCTCCCTAATGTAAACACAACAAAGAAAAATGGCAAAGATGGTCCAAGAAAGATCATGTGCTTGTGGTTAGCGACCAGCTCATGCGTGCATCCAAACAGTAATAAAGGGTTATCTACATATTACATACGCAAAAATGACTCATTTCGAACACCACCCCACCTCCCTTGTTCCACCATATTATTTTTGTCCTCTTATCTCCTCTTCCTTCCAATTAGTTTATTATCATTTGGAAGGATAACACACGCAGGTTAACCAGCAATAACCACTCGGATAACAAACACAAACAGTACAACAGACCTTGGTCCCACCTGTACCTGCCCTTTCTCTCAGCTGTCTGAACCCATCTACTCTCTTCTTTGTACAATTTCCACTTTTGAATCGATCCACTCAATTGCTAATTCTGGCAGACTTCTGAAATGTTCAACAAAATTGTCACGATTGTGAATTGTGATAAAAAAAAATAAAATTACAAACTGCGCCTCGATTCTGTGTCTTTTGCACCTGACAATGCGGAGAAGGTCATTTCAACCCTCGACTCGGACCCTGAAATTGGACCGGAGGGGATCAGATCACGTGTCCTAAAAACCTGCTCTGCTGCTGTTTCACGTCCTCTCTTTTGCCCTTTTCACCCTATCATTTTGAGGTGGGTCATCTTCCATCTGCTTGGAAATCCATCAACACTAAATTACACAAAAAGGTGCAAAAACTGAGTCCCTCAACTACAGACCTTTCAGCTTACTTCCAATCATCACCAAGGTCATGGAATCCATCATCACAGTCGATAAGAAGTCCTTCGTTTTCTCCAACAACCTCATCTGAGATCATCAATTCGGATTCAGACCGTGTCACTCCACCTTGGACATGCTGCTTTGACTCATCCGACAACGGATGGGGGTCCTCGATGTCAGACAAGAGATCAGGGCCGTCTCTCTGGACATATCTCGTGCTTTTGATACAGTCGGGCATTCTGCCTTGCTTTCCAAACTGTCTGCCCATGACATCCAAGGCTAACTCCACACATGGATTACCGACTTCCTCTACTCTAGTAGCCAACATGTGGTTCTCAATGGAATCCCTTGATATCTCTCTCCCCGTCAAGGCTGGACTGCCCCAAGGCAGTGTTCTGGGCCCAGTCCTATTCTTGATCTGCATCTACAATCTTTCTGATTCTCTGGAAAATCTTCTGTATCTATTTGCTGATGACTCCGTCCTCTGCCGTGACATCCCTCATCCTTCAGACAGGCGGGCTGCAGCATCCTCCCTCTCTTCAGACCTTGAAAAAATTCTCCCCTCTGCTCTGGCTCCCCTGCCTCACACTGCTCAGCTTGACTCCATGGAAACCAAGGCCTTCATGATTAATTATTGGAATCTCTCATGATGCAGCTAAGTCTATGGGCCTATCAATTCTCTATCACAGACAGGTCAGTGTGGCCTATTCCCCCGCCTCCTTTGTGGTGTTGCACCCTCTCCTCTTTCTGAGCTTTGTCTCCCCCAGGTATCTGCAGGGTGCATACGGTCCACCAACAGCCCCCTCCTGGTGAAAATCCCAAAATCCAAATTATCTGATCACCTCCACTTGTTCCTCATTTTTTTCCTCACCTGTAGAATATAAACTTCCACATTATCTTCAATCTCATTCTGTCCTCCAGGTCTTCAAGACAGCTGTTCACCACCATTTCAGATCATCCCCAATTCAAAACCATGATCTTTTCTACCCTCATTAACCCACCATCCCCCCCCCCCCCCCCCCCCTCCAAAAATTATTTTTTGCTTCTGTATCCATATTATCCACCCTGTGCGTTCTCCATTACACCTCATCGTTACCCGCATCCCTTGTTTGTCCATCTCCGTATATTTTTTCCCCTCAGCCCCGCTGTTGGCGTTTCCCCCTTCTCTTTCTACTCTTCTTTTTGTTCCGTTGCGTCCGGATCCGTTCTGTGCTCGAGCTCTTCCCCAACCCTTGGCCCTGCATACAAAAACAAAGAAGCTGTGGAGGCAAACAGAATGAATCATGAGAAAGGTGCACTTACTCTGGTCGTGAAAAAGTGCGGCTGATGGGCGATGTCACCGGAACAAACATTGGAGAATCTGGCGCTGTATGAGCATTGAGATCCATTGGGGGTGGTTTTCCTAGGAAGACAAAGAAAGGTCAGAAGAGCAAAATAAATGAGGGTGAGGTGTGGTGGTGGGATGGTGTGCAGCTAGTGTACTCGTAATACGCAGAGTGATCATTTGTGGTGTTTGAATACGTGTCACTTGAAACTGACAAAACTCATGCCTACCTGTTGCATCATTACCTTTACGATCAGGCTTGAGCTGGCGGTTAACTGGTGGGCGCTGAAGAGTTTGTTGGGAAGTACTCGGAAGCTGAGATTGCGATGGAGAGCAATTGGAGGTGCGAGCCAGTTGGGACGACGATGGAACTCTGATGCCATGGTTGGTTGTACCAGTTATGGCCAAGCGGAGGGATAAGCTCGAAGGAGAGGCTAAACTACGACTCGGTGGGGGTGGAACCCGGCATCCAGAACTCGGCAGCTCACTAGGCCCAGGGCTCATGGGCATATAGTTATCCAGTGGCATGTCGACAGGGTACGAGGCAGGAGGTGACGGGGAGTTTCCACAAGCTGCTCGAGGCATGAGTGGGGAATTGGTCCCCATGGGAACATAGTTGTCTTCAGAATCCGGACTAGATTCGTATCCAGGGCTCGTCAGGCGACTCTACAGAAAGGGACAAACAGAAAAAATGACAAAAAAAACATCAATGGGAAGGAAGACCCATTTGTCATTTAGACCATTTTCTACCCTTACCCACCAGTGATGCACTGCCATTGATAGCTTCAATGGAGGAAACAGCACAGGCCCTGGCCTGCCCACGTCTTGGTCCCCTTGCAGACCCCTCCATAATTGACACAGTGTTACTCCGCGGAGCTGGAAGCAAGCCTGAACCACCCGTCCTCCACACGCCGACCCCGTCACTGTCAGACGCTGCTCGTCGACCCCGATCTTCACAACCACCAGGAAGAAAGGCAGACTTTGGGGGTCTCGGCGGTGCGTGCCGGCTGTACATGGAAACGGTGGTTCCACCACCCAATGGCTCATCGCACAGCCTGCGTTGCCCGATTTGTGATGTATGACAAGGTCCCGAAGGTAGCTTGTGGCTAGGGAGGTTGTCATTAAGGTCAGCGGCACCTTGCTGCCCTGGTACCGCACTTCAGACAATAGGAAAGAAAAGTGGGTTAACGAATGAGGTATACGAGTTGAGGCAAGATCATGAGATAATGGATGAAGAGGTACATTTAGTATGTTTTGTTATAGGTCACCATTGCATTTGGAACTCTTATTGGCAGCAGAGAATAACACAGAGTGTGAGTAGGCATACAGAATAACACGCCAAGCGCAAAACCAATAGAAATTCCAACACATGAAGCATGGGTAGGAATATGGTGTGAGCAGGCCACACAGGAAAGCATGAAATGTGTCCCAATATCATCCCACCAAGTAGACCAACTAAGAGGCAATGGACAAAGTGGAAGATGTCATCAGACAAATGAAACAGGGAAGCTATTAAGAGATCCTTAATACTGCTCCACTCACTCAGTCTCTAACTGGAAGCTTTCACACAGTTCCAGCAGTTCGTAATCTTCATCCTCTTTCCCCTTACTCTCCTTCTCTTCGTATGATTCGTCATTTCCCATCGCTGCACCAATCGTTCGTGCACTACCCCGCAACACAGTGTTCCCATTACACTTTTCGTTTCGCAAGACCATAAACTTTCCCAATGATGCTCTCCAGAGCAAATTACCCATCATTCTCAAAACAAAGTTTACCTTCATTTGTTAAAACAAATCTGGACGGTGTCACTCGAGCACACACGTACCTTTCCTTGGCCGTCACAAACTCTGTGAGCCAGAGGTAATCTCCTTGGTCCACATCAGTCGTCTCCCTCGGAGTGGGAACGGGAGCCACGACGTTATCCGTGACCAGTTGAGGTGCATACTTTGGAGGTGAGGAAGTTGAGCCTTCGACAAGGAGGCAGCCGGAACGGGGCTGTGGAGGCGTAAGGCCTGTGGTAGTCGCTTCCATTGGGGGTTGCACCTTCAAAGATTCTACCGGGAAGGGGTAATGAAAGGACTGCATCATAAACTTGTCATAATTATTAAAACTAGCAGCCTGGGAGGAGGTAGGGACACCCAATGCTGCCTGGCTGTGTGAGTTTTTCCAGGCGGTGGTTTCAGGACGTGTTGGACATTGAAAAGTTACTGAGTTATTGGCCTCATGGTGGTTACCTTTTGCTGCGGGCTGGTGGCAGCACTGCCTGATCTCAATACACCCTTTATAGCGGCCTTTGGTGGCCTCAAGATGGATGCGGGAGGATAAAACCTTCTCCAGGTTCTCAAGTACCAACACCCAAAAGGTGGGGCCTCTAGATGTTACGGTCCGGCTATGAAAGAATAACGTACAAACACACAAATGCACAAAACAACACAGAGACACTTAAAACATTTATAACATTGCGGAAATGAATGTTGATTTGCTTTTTGGATGCACATGCATTCCATGCCCAATGACAACTTTCAATTGGCCATCTCGCCAGGTCAGGTCAAGTGCGGAAGCATGCGCCAGAGCAGCGCGTCACTGCGTCCACTTTCCGCCGGTACTCCAGGGGCCTCCGTCTGGCCATCCCCCAGGCAGGTGCCTGGCCCTTCCCCATCTCGTTGAGATGCTGATCAACCTGCTGCAACCACGAGGCACATGGTCGGCACATTGGCCTCCTCCACTCACGAGGCTCCCTCATTGAGAGAAACTGGTGAGCAGCATCAGTGTCACGAAAATGAGCCACATGTCCTTACAGCCACAGCTGATGCTCACAGACGAAACAGGTAAAAAATCTCATCAAAGTCTCTCTCAGCAAACCCTCGTTGGACACAAAGTCTGGCCAGCGAGAGCCAAAGATTCTCCGAAGAGACCTGGTACCAAAGGAATTAAGTCTCCATCTCAGAATCCTGCGTCAAGAATCCAAGTCTCACATCCGGAGAGCAAGACTGGAAGCACCGAGGACCTGAAGACTCAAACTTTCGTCCTCTTGCACAGGTACCGACAGCACCACACCCCATGGCCCAGTGAATCCATGACTCCACAGGCCCGACCCAGACGTCTGTTGACCTTGGCTCACAGCCAGCAGAGACATGAATATCACCCCAAGGTAAGTGAATCTCTCCGTGACCTCAACATCCTCACCCCAAACAGGTACAGACAGGATAGCAGCATCCAACGATGTCATTGAAAGCCTGGATCTTAGTTTTGACCCAGGAAACCCGTAATCCCAGTGGCTACGACTCCTCATTTAGCGCCTCGAGGGCCCCCAAAAGGATATCCAGTCTCCGCAAAGATGACTGCATCATCTGCAAAATCATGGTCACAGATCTTGACATTCCCAAATGATGCACCACAGCTTGATCTCTCCAACATCCTCCCCAGAATCCAGTCCATGTAAGCACTGAAAAGTGTGGGGGCAAGTACACACCCCTGACAAACTCCAGTAACAACTGGAAATAAGTCAGAGATTAACCACCACATCTCACGCATCTCAGTAGCCACAGAACTGTATCAATGAAATGCTGAGTACAGTATTTCCACAATCCTTGAGAAGTTCAGCATGGATGCTTCAGATCCCAGGAGCTTTACCCCCATTTCAACCGGTTCACCGCAGCCTGTGTTTCCACAAACAAAAGGTGGATCACAGTTGATTGGAGAGTCAGCAATAGGGATAGTAACTCCCCTGACATTCAACTCAACAGCTGGTGGGTCAGCCTAGAACATCCGCTCAAAGTAACCGGCCCAGCAGGACTTCACTTTGGACTCCTCTGTAAAGAGCCCTACACCCTCCGCTTTAACTGCAGTAATGCACTACAGTACACGGGCTTGGAGGAACGCAATGTGCGAATTCCCCTGTAAGCAGGACGAGAATCACCTGACCACAGGTGATGCTCTACCCACCCCCACCCCCCTCCACAGATTCCTCGCGTATAGGTCTCCGTGTCCACCCTCAGCGCATGTCGTTTTATGCCTCAGCTCCCTGAACAGCTCAGCTCTGCCTAAAAGCCTGGCCCTGCGACGCTGGTCAATGGTATCCAGTTTCCCTAAAGAGACAAAATTCTTTTTCGCCCCACGGTAAGCTCCAAGACATCCACCGGCACCATCAAGGATGGTGGTCTTGAAGGCACTCCACAACTCTTCAGGATTCCCCAAAGCACTCAGACCCCCCCCTCCCCCCCAAATCCCCACTCAACCACTCAACCTGTTTGCAAACTCCTCAGCTACCCTCTCATCCTTGAGCTTGCGAACATCCAGCCTCGGCTAGGATGGTACCATTCTCCTGGATTTAAGGTACAACTTAAGATTTGCGACAAGAAGCTGGTGCTCAGTATTGAGGAACTGAACACTCCGGTAGACCCTGTAGTTCTGGATCATCCTCCAACGACCATCAATGAGCACATGGTCAATCTCCTTTGCCACACCGCCAGCGTTGGAATACCAAGTCCAGCGATGAGCTTGTGGGCGCTGAAACCATGAACCGGCCACCCTAAGTCCATGACTTTTTAAAAAGTCAAGGAACTTGGTGCTATTCAGGTTCACAGTTCCAGACCCATGGGGACCAACACACGTCTCATAACCATCCCTATCAGTTCCAGTCAATGCATTGAAATCCCCCAAATCTAGAAGAGTATCTCGTCTGGAGCACTGATCAACCACAGACTCGAGTGTGTCACAGAATGTGTCCTTCACAGTGAGATCACTCGCCTCAGTCGGAGCATAAACAGAGACCAAGGAAATGACACCCAAGGAGTGACGAATCCTTCGTCTCATAAAACAGTCGTTGACTGGTGTTACCTCAATTATTATCATTGGAGTCAGCTTATTGGACATAGCTACAGCAACTCCTTGGGCATGGCAACCATCAGAGCGACCAGACCAATAGTCGGTGTAACCACCCGCCATGATCGCGCCGCAATCTGGTCAGATGATAACAGAGACAGGTGATCATCCTCTCTTCGGGATAGGACATTCCAGGCACCCACCTGAAGGGACGGCCTCAGGTTAACCCAAGGAGAGCGCCGTCTGGTGGACGACACCTCAGCACCACTCTGCCACACACCACTGCAACATGACCCTGGAAGTTTACCCCATGGTTTTTCTCCTGTCATCAAGGAATGGGGGTCACAAAGGATTTGCTCCAATCCCATCATCCGGTGAGCTGCCCAGCGAAGGGCAGCGTCTTACAGGCCACAGCGACCACGGCAAAACCATTGCAATACACCCCGTGAACAAAACACATGGCATTATGTGTCCATGGCAATGCAGTGTTTGTGTGTTGTACATGGCATTGTGTGTCCATGGCAATGCAGTGTTTGTGTGTTGTACATGGCATTGTGTGTACATGGCATTTTGAAGGATTTTGTCCCTGGTGGATTATAAGCAGTTTATAATGCGGCACATTTTCATGCACAGGGATCTGCTATTAAACCTATTAGATTTCATTTGATAGTTATCGAAGGGAAACGTGAACATCATCAAAAACGAAATAAGATGTGACGTCACACGTTTATTGACGTAGCACATCACAGAGGCATGGAGTTCCGCCCTCCGGACGGGGATAACCGGCTTCGCAAGGGACGTTTGCAGTTTCGGTCACAACAACAGTCGTGACTACTCCGACCCCAAGACGTGGAAATAACAATGAAATCTCTGTGCCTGTAAAAGTTGCACGTGGAAAATTCGACCAATGATATTGTGAGATTGTTTGTTTCCTCCTTGTCCAATAGCCTTGTTTCTGAGAGACATCGTGTTCTGCGACGTAATGATACAATTAAGCGCGGCTTTCAAAATTCCTGACATTTAGATCAGACCAAGCAGTACGAGTGGTTTTCTTATCTACAGAAACAGCTTCTTCTTCTTGTACTTGTGAAAACACTACTGTCTGTTCAAAAGGAAGGTACATGACAAACCTGGTAATGCAGCGGCTCATGTCATGCAATCGATATTAAGATCAGAGGGGCAACACCCCCGGGTGCTCACCTGGTAGCGGCTGGATAAGATACCCGGGGAACCACTGGATCTATATTGTTACGGTTGTGGGGATAGATGGAGGAATTTAATAGGGAATTTAGGATTAAATTGAGTTGTTTGGTCCGTGGATGTGTAGGAGACATCTCGATGTAATCAAGTAGGGAAACTGTGAGCTTAAGTGTTACATGTCACCACACGGGGGTGGGGGGGGAGGAGGGCGGGGTGCGGTGTTAATTAGCTAGGGAGTAAGAATAAGTTTCCCCAGTATGTAATTGCCCCTCTGTGACTTTTTCCAATGTTTTTTGTATTTCAAGATCGGCAATAAAGGTGGGGAAACGTGTCCCTAAAACAACTACAAGCAAACGTGCCGAGCAGGCAGAAGCCCCGCCTCCAAGGGTGATGGCAGGCGAAGTCACGTCCCCGAGGCTGATTATTGATGGGCGTGACGTCAGAGACTAGCCAGGCATGCCGAGCGGGCAGAGGCCCCGCCTTCCCGAGTTTTCATGCGAGCAAGCCATGCCCTGGAGGAGAAAACAGTGGTTCGGGGTGGGTGTCAGTCAGAGGAGAGTGGAGTTCAGGGAGAGTGCATGCACGAGGCAGAGTTGATTTCGGAAGAGAGGTTGAGTGTGGAGTGAAGGACGCACGCGGTTGAGAAAGAACGTACAGTAGTTATGAGATTACCTGCAAGAACAGGACTTTACGGCTGGCTTCCCTTCGATGCACGAATAGGATGGCACAATCCTTGTATTCGTGTTGAGGCAATTTGGCTCACGTTGTGGAGCAAGGCGCTGGACTTTGGCTCTTGGTTGGGTCATGAGGAACGGACCCCAAGCCTCGTGTATGTCAAATAGCGGGTCGGTGTCGCCAGCACCGTGACAATACTAAACATAGGGGCAACACCCCCAGGTGCTCACCTTGTAGCGGTTGGATAAGATACCCAGGAAAGCACCTGTCGGCATGGATGACCCACAAAATATGTAACGAAGAAGGAAGTAAATACCTATGGATATTTTTTTTATGCCATAAACAAACTTGAGTACATCACGGGTGATGAAGGTTGTGGTCAAGTTTCATCGGAATTGTGTATGTGGTTTCGGAGAAGAAGTTGAAATTATTTGTGGACGGATGGACGGATGGACGGACAGACAGACGGACGCGCCATCCCCTAAGCTCCCCGGAAGTGAGCTTAAAAAGGAAAACACCGCTTCATGTACTCCAATGGATTGTGTTGTAGCAAAGGGTTTGATCTCATCGTGATCCAGGAGGTCTTCTCGAATCAAATTGGGACAACAATATCTGTGTGCATGTGCGTGTGCGTACTGTATTTGATGCTCTTAACCGTCGTACATACTTCCACATTGATGTGACATCATGATCATATTTTGCAAACAGATAAGCATCATTTGGCACAACAAAAGCATCACCACTCTCCCTGGTTTAAAACTGTAAGTTGAACCTTCCTCGTGTACGGGACTTGGGAAACGCATCTCTATCCAAGCTGGTCTGGTTGCTTGGAATGTTTTGAAATCTCTTCTGGCATATTCCATTTTTCGTGCATATCAAGTTTGGGTGGATATCTCCGCGTGGACCATGAACCATGTGTCGCTTCAATTTTTCATCGAGTTCTGAAAACAAAGCAGGATTTGGAACCTCAGCAGGAACTACAGAATCTCCATGTACTGGTGTTCTTGGTTGATCAACATTTAAAAAGAGAACCAGAAGATGGACATGTGGCAACCCACACTTTTTGAAACTCTACCATATGAACACGAGCTGGAACACCACCAAGAATGTGTTTGTTTAACAGGTCCTGTTACAGTTCATTGAGCTTCAGAGGGAACACCCGGGAAACAATGTCAGGTCGATCATTGGGGGTTTGCCTTGGAGGGAATTTTGCCAAAACTTCTCGTCATTTCGGGTTTGCCGTAAAGGTTACAAAGATGTCTGGCTTTCTGTGTTTTCTCACAATTGTCAGAGCATCCTGAATAATGCACAAATGGATTTGTCTGTTGAAGTTCTTTTGGTACAAGTTCCATGACATCACATTTCATGCCTTCATTAGCAGGAAGCTTAAATCCTTCTTGCAGTGCTTGGTGTGAGTCAAGTGCACAAAGTTCATCAAATGTCCTCTGCTGTCCTTCAGGAGGATCCAAACAACTGGTAGCATGATCGACTTACCCACGTATAGTGAGTGAGCACCTTGGACCACGCCCAAGAGCTGTTGTCATGTGGCCATTCCATGATGACATCACAAATGCATTATTGTCATTTGGAACATAAGAATGGAGATTTTTTGGTCACGTCGCTCTCACCTGTGTATAAATCAACTACTGCTGCTGAGACATCGTGGAACAACAAAACTAGGTGGTGTAAGGAGTGAGCAGGGTGACATTGTTCATGGGATATTCATCACAGCCTTGATAGATGTTGAATTGTGAATGATATACAAGAACACACGACGAGGAAGATCAAATTAAAAACACAAAATGGAACGCCCGTCTATCTAATATATATATATTTATACTATCTATACTAATAAAAGACAATGTGTGTGTGGTTGGTATCTCCATATTTTGGTTCCAGAAAGTGGAATGAAGGCCTCCCAGGTCTCAGAGTGTGTGTGTGTGTGTGTGTGTGTGTGTGTGTGTGTGTGTGTGTGGTGTGTGTGTGTGTGTGTGTGTGTGTGTGTGCATGCGTGTGTGTGTGTGTGCTGTGTGGCATGCGTGTGTTGCGTACATATGTGGTTTCAAATGTGGACTGGAGTCTCCCAGGGTGGGCTCAAAGTATCCACCTTCATTTCGGGGTTACGATTCATGGACAACTGTGAAGTTTTCTGTTCTCAAAGTTTTGTGCCGAGGGCTCTCTTCAGGATCGTCGCTGAGCCCGGACAGCTTCCAACTGTAGTTTCTTGGTAGAGATTTTCCAGGGATGGTTTTTAATATCTTTTGTGAGGTTTCTTTTCATCATTCCCATGAGGTTCTTCATCATCACTGGTACAACTTTGGCATTCTTCAGCTTCCAGGATCTTTTCACTTCATGGTTGAGGTCTTGGTATTTGGTCATTTTCTTGATTTCTGCATCGTTTAGTCCAAAATCACTGGAATACACCTCACTTCGCAATGCCTTCTTCTCTGTTGTTTGCACTTAAGTAGGATATCTGGTCACAATGCTTTGTTTTCAATGTCACACCCGAGGGGATCATTAGTTCGTACGTGAGTTTAATATTTTCAGTGATTGCTTTTGGTTCATTTTCCACAAATTTTCTGGAACGAGGATATCAAAGTTTTTGCAGATGTGCCAGCAGATTACCTTACAAACCCTGTTGTGTCGTTGTGTGTACAGCTGTTCTGACATGTTTTTTGTTTTTTTTTTCGTGTTCGGTCATGAAGTGTCACATGTCATTCTCTTTGTAACCCCACCTCGACCCCTCACCTGTCTTTTTTTTTTTCTTTCCTCCTCCCCAGCCCACCCTTTCTCTCACTCTCTGTCCCCTCCTCGCTCCCTCCGCCCCCTCCCCTCCTCTAAAATGCGGCACTCTCCTCCCTACCTCCTCTGTTGCTATTTCGCTGTCATTGCCTGTGTGTGTATGTCTCTCTCTCTCTCTAAATCTCTCATGCACTCCTCCCTTCCACAGTGAATAGCAACGTTGGTGAGGTGTCATCTCCCCACCTCCCCCCTCCCCCTTTCTCTCTCTCCCACTCCCTTCCTTGCTCCCCTTCTTCATCCTCTCTGCTTCTCCCCCCCCAACCTCTCACCATACACGTGCTCCCCTCTCTCCCTCGCTCCTCCCCCCCACTCTCACCATACACCTGCCTCCCCTCTCTCCTCGCTCTTCCACCCCCCCCCCTCTCACCCTCTCACCATACACCTGCCTCCCTCTCTCCCTCCCTCTTCCACCCCCCCCTCTCACCATACACCTGCCTCCCCTCTCTCCCTCCTCTTCACCCCCCCCCCCCCCCCCCCCGTTATTTCAGCTCAGCGATGGGTTGTATTTGTTCGTATCTAATGTACAAAGCTCTTTCTAACCATTCATTCACTCACTCACTCACTCACTGATATTAAAGATCTGTGCCTTCTGGGTGACGTAGAAAGCTGAAATTTTGCATGCCGGTGGATATCGAAGCCGATACACCAGGAAAAACCACAGAACCATCGTAAAGCATCCAAAAATGAAAATAAAAATAAATGAAAAAAAATAAATGAAAAATCAATTGCAGGGAGCGACCCGAGACAATGGGGAAGCACGGTTCATATACAATGTGTAATAACACCTTACACGTGTGTGTGTGTGTGTGTGTGTGTGTGTGTGTGTGTGTGTGTGTGTGTGTGTGTGTGTGTGTGTGTGTGTGTGTGTGTGTGTGTGTGTGTGTGTGTGTGTGTTGTTGTACGGGACCCACATCCTGTTGAGATCGAATGGGAGTGCTTTGTCACACTCCACACATTTTGGCCTACATCTCCACCCGATGGCACTTGCTTTCTGTTTTTTTTGGCTTTTGGTTTGCATTGGTGGGAACAATCATCTCGGTGGTAGACTGGATTTTGTTCTTTGCAGATTATGCGGTTTCATCATGTGAGACATAATCTGTGTCTGATGCTCACCATAACAGCTAGAGGGTGCTAATAGCATATATTGTTACGAATTTGGAAGTACTGACAACAACAGCCAGGTCCAAAGATCAGTTATATCGGTAAGTAGTATGTGTTTGTAGTCAGGGTCCCGTCCCTTTGTTTAATGGGTGATTAAATGTTCGTGCGCTGCGGAGTTACTTTGATAGTCAGGGTTTTCTTTTACATTTTCAACTACAACAACACCATCGCCTCACTCCATCCTGACGCCATAGCTCGTGGTGGGTGGAGTTCAATGAAGGACAATATTACTCATCTTCCTGTTTGAAGGGCGGTCCGCCGTGACGCCCGCCACGCCCCCCCCCCCCCGGTCCAATCAGCGGACTTGGCGCCCCTTTTGGCCAATCACAGGGGCAACGAGCGGATCGCGCGGCAAAAACCGTCCAGTAAGAAGGGGGCGGGTTACGAGAGGGAGTCCCTCCCCTCTGGACGGGGAGTGAATAATTGATCGGCCGATCCGACTGGAGTTGGGGTTTGCCGGCCGGATCGTCTCGGCTCGCCTTGCCTGCTGGCGCTCGCTGCCTTGTCGCCCCCGTGCTGGTTGGCGTCGTCCTTCATCCTCCGTCCCTGGTGCTTGGAGGGCATCGTTGTTGTGGGTTCGAGTCCCGCCGAGCCAGAACGTCGAAGACCGCACGAGGCGGACAGGTCCAAGCTGCCTGGTCTCCAGCTCACCTTTCCTCGAGCTGGAAGCCTTCAATAAGACCCGACGGGGTCCATTTCTGGGTATCTTGTGTGTGTGTGTGTTGGTGTGGTGTGTGCGTGTGTGTGTCCGTGGACCCCGTCTATAAGTAGAACTGTTAAGTGCTTTTTGTTGTACATTATTCGCCTTGCTTATTCGGATAACTCTTCCCTTACGTGATCCCCTCGTCCCCCGACTATTGTTTAATTAAATTCCCCTTCTTGTTGAATGTCAACTCGTCCTTGTCCTTTCTACCATTGGTTTGCGCCTGCGAATGGGATTAGGAGGCCTCATTGTTGCCGTAATAGTGCATTCGGCCTGGCAGGATTCTGGTACTCTCCGCCCGGGGTACGACTCTGATCCGTCGGTAACGCCCAGATCGCGCAGATCCTGCCGAGGGTGAATTTCCCGGTAGTTTGGACGACGTGGGTATTTAGGTATACGTATTGAAATTGGCCTTGACCTATCCCACGTGGTCGACCTATTGGCGATCTTCAGTCCGATAAGGGACCCGTGACCTTTCGGATTTATCTGAAAGTACGACCTAAATTCCGGGTGTTCGGTGGAGCCGACTCTCTGCTCCCCCTAGTGGTCGTGCTCGCCACCGAACCCGCACCACAACAATATATGGTTATATCAATACATAACTGCCATAATTGGGGAGGTTTAATAAGACCAAGTCTTTCACAAACCAGTGGGCTGGGTGTATGTCGCTTATCTCTCTATCTCTCACACTCTCACACTCTCTTCTGATTCAATTTTAACATTCTTTACACGTATATGATTGAAGAGGATTTCTTGCGTACAATCCATGTTGTTTGCTTTCCTAAGCAAGGCAAGCATTTAAAATCTCTTCTGGTCATCAGAGTGATTCCTTGGAAACCAAATGACTATTTTTGTTTATCGTTACCCTGCGCATGTGAAGTGAAAATCAGGGTTAAGCAATTGCTTCATGTCCGTCCATCTGATCAGTTTCTGATCATCAGTTTATGATCGAGGAACAGCTTATTTAAATTGAATGTTATATTTTGAACACGAATAGGAAAACAAACCTGCCGTTGAACGGTATTTTGTCTCTGAATTTGTCCTGATCACACATGCGCAGAGCAGAGTGAGATAATATTTTACCCTGTCTCCCTGCCTGTCTGGTAGTACAACAAAATTTAAAATCATTCCAAACAGGAAACTTACTGTTTTTAAGGACGTTATAAAGGATACAAACAACAGGCACAGATAACAAACGTCACGTGTTAAATAAGGTGGTGCAATAGGCACTGGGTAAAATGGCGGTAAAACCGGGAATTAATTCATTTATACACCTTTAAACCTCTTTAAACCTTTATTTATTTAAACTTAAACCTTGATCAGAATTATATCCTTGCAGACTGTCAAACAGAGTAGAAAAGAAGCCAGAAAACAACATCTGTCCAACCTCAAAAATGAACTTTCAAACTTTCCCTCCTCTGAAACCTGGTGGCACATTGTCAAGTCTGTATCTGGTGTATGCTCCCCTTCCATCCCTTCCATCCCTTCCCTCTCTTCAAATGGCACCACAACTGACTCCACTCGGAAGAAGGTCAAATGCCTCAATTCAATTCTGTGTTTGCTTCCAAATCTTGTGTCCCCAGCCCATCATTCTCTATACCCTCCCGACTCTGTCATACCCAACTGCTCCTGAATTCTGTGTCTTTTGCACCGGAGTAGGTAAAGGAGGTTCTTTCAACCCTCAACTCTGCCCTGATACTGGACCGGATGGCATCAGGTCAGTGTCCTAAAAACCTGCTCTGTTGCTCTTGCACATCCTCTCTCTGCCATTGTCACACTGTCATTTTTCCTCGGCTCAAGGTCATCTTCCATCTGCTGGAAATCCACCAACATCACTGCATTATATAAAAAATGCGCAAAAACTGATCTCCTCCTCAACAGTCCAATCGGCTTCCTTCCAATCATGAGCAAAGTCATGGAATCTATCATCGCAGTTGATGTGAAAACCTTCCTTTTCTCCAACAACCTCATCTTCGATCACCAATTCGGTTTCAGACCACGTCACTTGGCTTTGTGCATGCTGCTTCTACTCAACCAACAATGGATGGAGGCCCTCAACATCAGACAAGAGATCAGGGCCGTCTCTCCGGACATATCGCATGCTTTTGATACAGACTGGCATTCTGCCTTGCTTTCCAAACTGTCTGCCCATGACATCCAAGGCCAACTCCACACATGGATTACTGACTTCCTCAACTCTCGTAGCCAACATGTGGCTCTCACCAGAATCCTTTCATCTCCTCACACTATCAAGGCTGAAGTGCCCCAAGGCAGTGTTCTTGGCCCAGGCCTATTATTAATCTTCATCAATGATCTCTCTGACTCTCTGGAAAATCCTCTCCATCTATTTGCTGATGACTTCACCCTCTGCTGTGACATCCCTCATCCTTCAGACAGGCAGGCTGCAGCTTCTTCCCTCTCTTCAGACCTTGATAAAAATCACAAGTTGGTCAAACACTTGGAATACATCATTTCAATCCTCATAAATCCCACACTCACTATTTCTCTCCACAAGAAACCTCTGGTAAACCCTCCTTTCTACTTTCTAAACAATCCTCTTGAGGAAGTTCAGTCATTCAAACTCCTGGGTCTCACTATCAGCCATGATCTCTCTTGGGCAGAACCATATTTATCGGACTCCAAAGTCAAGCCCAACCGCAACATCCATCCATCCATCCATTGGACCATATTCTGTGCAGAGCGTTGGTGCTGCCAAAGCAGTCTCCTGGACTATTGGGCACAATCCTGGACGGGTTCCACTCCGACTCAGGATACCAGAATGCTGGCACTCATTTTGCCGACTCAGAAGGATGACAGGCTGAGTCAACCCCACCTGGTATTAATTCAACAGCCAAGTGGGATTTGAACTCAGGACCCTAGGATCCCAAGCCCACCACTCTAACCATTAAGCCAACAAGCACCATCCTCCATCGTACAAAGTCTTCCTTGGCACACCTGAACTATCCACCTGCAAGGCTTTCATCTGCAGCGGTGATAGAATACTGCTCTCCCTTCCGTACTGGTGCCCGTGCCTCACATCTTGGTTAGCTTTACACCATAGAAACCAAGGCCTTCAAGATCATTAGAATGTCCCTGCGAAGAAGCTGAGTCTTTGGGCTTATCACTTGCCATCACAGACAGGTCAGTGGTCTTTCTGTGGGTCGTGTCATGTGAGAGGGTCGGGCGGATGTGAGAGGGTCGGGCGGATGTGAGAGGGTCGGGCGGATGTGAGAGGGTCGGGCGGATGTGAGAGGGTCGGGTGAATGTGAGAGGGTCGGGTGAATGTGAGAGGGTCGGGTGAATGTGAGATCGTGAGAGGGTGAATGTCTGTGTTCATAAGGGTCAGCCATATACGACTCTTCAGTGGTGCTTAACTTCCGGATGAGTTGTTTTTTAACGATCTTTAAAATCGTTATTTTATTATAATTGAAGTATTATGCTTGAACACTGCACGGGGTATGCCTGGGGTGTTTTCAGTTACCAAGCAGTGAGAGAGCACTTGCCAAGCCAGTCGTTCCTTATCAACAGTTTTGAATGGCGTTGCTTAAGCCACTTGGCGAGTACTCCACAAGAAACTTGATAACTGAACACACCCCTGGTGCTGGCTTAAGATCTTTGGTTCTCGAGTTTGAGCCACTGTCGTTCCGTTAAATCAGACCGGGTGGGTTCACTCTGCCTGCCATCCTTCCGAGGTCGGCAAAATGAGCACCAGCTTACTGGAAACAGGGGACACTGCATCAGCGGTACAGCCACACACCCAGAAAATGATGCAGCCAAGCAGCCACAGACTGCATACTCAATAATAATGCTACATGGGGTATCATGTTCTACGAACTCTCCAATTTAAAATATTTTAATTACATTGATCGAAGTGGAGGTGTGTGCAAGAGTTCATGTTGGAGCTTGTACATAAATGGCAGGTCAAAGACATTTAGGAGACAAAAGACAAATACATGGTATCTGGGATTTGAGTCTGGTTTCCTTACATTGTGGGTCAGGGTTTCAGATGGGAACCCTATCATGCGCAGGCAACCCATTGAATTATTAAGGGAAATTAAACATTAAAGTAAAGAGTGAGACAATGGCAAGCATAATATTTAGTTTAAACAATACTATACCATCTCACTTAAAGTATCCAGAAAAAAAAAACTTCCTATCAGCAGCTGCTACTGCTCTTTCATCCATTCTCACACAGCACCCTTGCCTTTTCCTTGCCCATCCCCTCCTTCCTGTGTTGCTACACTGCAGATGTTCCGTCGGTTTTACTGCCAGCCCAACTACCCTTCAGACAATGACAATATCACCCAGACATTCAAAATTGAATCCTGCACATCCATGGGAACATCAAAAAACAAGATGTTATAGAATGACCAGAATTATCTCTGCTTCCATCCAGGTGATCCGAAACACAACAACGAAGCGAAGGGAATCCGAATACCGGAACGCTCTCTCACTCCCATCGATGTCATCGTGTGCATGACACCATCTCACCGTCCGGGTCTGTCGGGTTGAAGCCACAGACGTCGCAGATGCAGCGCACCCATTTGTTCATCTCCATCTCGGAGTCCGCCACGAGGTAGAATGTCCGATCGCAGGTGCGCAAGTCAAAGATGAAGCTGTTCTCAAACTCCTTACGTTCAAACTGCAGGCCCGAATCAACCTGCAGTTCACGACGCTACTTACTCATACATTCATTCATTCACTATTCAAGTCATTCTTCCCAATGATGTGCGACGACTTTGTGACACGAGTCTAGACAAAGCTCAGCCAAAACAAGGATGCCGATCGAACATCATCAAGGACTCATGTTGATCGTTTGCCACAGAGAGAACGAGTAGATAAATCGGTGCACACTTTAGGTATAATTACCGACACACAGGGTAGAGTTGTGAAAGTAAAATATGAATGATCCACCGACACATCTCCAATACATTTCATGTAAATGTTTTCCTATTCGTGTAAATATATGAAAATATCCATGTTGCTTTCACTCAAACCTTGAATGAAAGCAAGGTGGATGTTTATTATTACGTGCATAGAAAAATATTTGAATGAAAAGCATAGCATCATGAAACAAGGGCTCAGATGGGGAAAAAAATGCCGACCTCAGGTCAACGTGGACCTTCCTCACCTGCTCACAGAAGTTGAGGTCGATGACTCTGATTGGTTTCTTTGATGCTTCGTTCTTATAATACTCGAGCAAGTTTGGGTTTCCGCTCATGCGACCGCTCCGCAGCACAAACCAGCGCTTCTTCCATGCCTGTGGGATCGAGCAGCACCGGAGAGACAATGGAATTAACCAACATGTAGCGGACGGTGGCTCCGAGGGTGGCTTCCTGAGGTCCCTGATAAACGTTCGGACATTTATCAGGGTTTATGGAAAAAGACCCAAGAAAATATGAGAAATGCTACAGATGATGAGAACAATTCCTGCCAAAGCAACGACCAAAACAAAAGGATGCAATCACTGGGAGGGAATAATAAATCTCATTCGTTAGATGAACAGTGGGCGTACGAACAACTGGCTGATCTCATAGTGCACTCTTCCCTCCCGGGCAGGCTTTCCATTAAGCTAATGGCATGTTATCGACCTGACGGCATGTGAACCATGAAGCAATGAGAAGCGTTTGTGGTGCTGAGAGCACAAACCTGGCCTCGATATTCCACCCATAGATGTCAGAGCAAAACTCGGCCAAGTACGAGACAACAAAATGGCTACACCTTTCAGCTTCTTTGTATGACATAGATTATTACGAGGCGTGTGGAGGTGCTGGTACACACACTTTGTCACATGGAAATCAAGGATATTGGGAGAGAATTCACAAATCAACAGGGAATAAGGAAATTTAAATTAGGATTCCGCATCATGAGCTCGGCTACACATGCTCAGCAACACCAAACAGGCCAAATGGACCAAGTTGTGAACAATTTTTACATTTTCACCAATCATTACCAGACAATTATGATTAAATATCCCATTATCAATTCTCTTTTACACCTACTTTGATGTCCATGTCCAAAAGAAGAATGTGATGTGAATACATCCTCAAAATCCCAATCCTCACCATGTCATGGCAAGCTCCATTATCATTGCCTCAAATTATTGGAACGGAATTCAAAATGTAATGAGTGCATAATAAAGAAAAACGACAAAAACAATCAAAACTACCACAACAAACAAAACCACTAAAATAATCAAAACTATTGAAGGCGGCATGTGGCAATAGTATAAACAAAACTAAGAAAATAATCAAAACTGTGAAACATAAACAAGTAAGAAAATAAAAACACACCACTATAGTAGAAACAAAACTATGAAAATAAACAAATAAGAAAATGAAAACACACCACTATAGTAGAAACAAAACGAAGAAAATAATCAAAACTATGAAAATAAACAAGTAAGAAA
>CM068954.1:2047305-2066271 GCA_035128595.1 Eptatretus atami
CGAAAGAGCTGATTTCTACTTTAACTGCGAATCTATTAGAGTGCAGATTTCCGCTTTATCCATAGACCTCTCCGAGTGCAGATTTCCGCTTTATCCATAGACCTCTCCGAGTGCAGATTTCCGCTTTATCTATAGACCTCTCCGATTGCGATTTCCGCTTTATCTATAGACCTCTCCGATTGCAGATTTCCGCTTATATCTATAGACCTCTCCGAGTGCAGATTTCTGCTTTATCTATAGACCTCTCCGAGTGCAGATTTCTGCTTTATCTATAGACCTCTCCGAGTGCAGATTTCCGCTTAATCCATAGACCTTCCGAGTGCAGATTTCCGCTTTATCATAGACCTCTCCGATTGCAGATTTCCGCTTATCTATAGACCTCTCCGATTGCAGATTTCGCTTTATCTATAGACCTCTCCGAGTGCAGATTTCTGCTTTATCTATAGACCTCTCCGAGTGCAGATTTCTGCTTTATCTATAGACCTCTCCGAGTGCAGATTTCCGCTTTATCTGCAGACCTATCTGAGTGGAGATTTCCACTTTGTCTCCAGAACTATTCGAGAGCTGATTTCTACTTTAACTGCAGATCTATTAGAGTGCAGATTTCCGCTTTATCCATAGACCTCTCCGATTGCAGATTTCCGCTTTATCCATAGACCTCTCCGAGTGCAGATTTCGCTTTATCCATAGACCTCTCCGAGTGCAGATTTCCGCTTTATCATAGACTTCTCCGAGTGCAGATTTCCGCTTTATCCATAGACCTCTCGCAGTGCAGATTTCCGCTTTATCTATAGACCTCTCCGAGTGCAGATTTCCGCTTTATCCATAGACCTCTCCGAGTGCAGATTTCCGCTTTTCCATAGACCTCTCCGAGTGCAGATTTCCGCTTGATCTATAGACCGCTTTCCGCTTTACCTATGATTTCCGCTTTATCTTCCTTGGCACACCTGAGCTCCTGACCACATACGAAGCTTTCATCCACAGGCTGATGGAGTACTGCTCCCCCCTCTGGGCTGCTGCTCCGCCTCCGACCTTTCTCGGCTTCATGCTGTGGAAACCAAGGCATTTAGGATCTCTGGTATCTCCTCTCCTGTAATGAGGCCGAGTCTTTGGGTCTCTCACTGCAGGCAAGGCGGTGGTGTTTGTCTTCTTCCATCTCATCTCCGGTCTCGTCCCCCCCCCGCTCTGTCTGCGATATGTGGCCCACATATTTCCGTAGGGCACTCAAGGTCTGCCAGCAGCCCCTTCTAGTAAAACTACCAAAATCAGAATCACTGCTCACCTTCACTCTTTCATTCCTCTTTATTCCACACTCTCTTCAATCCCACTCTTCCTTCCAGGTCTTCAAAACAGCTGTTCACCACCACCTCTTATATTCCCCCATCCAAAACCATGACCTTTTTTCCCCGTTAATCCACCCCATACCCACCTTCAACTCCTTGCTTTCCTTCCTTGAAAGTCCCTGTAGTGTCCATCTTGTTTACCCTGTGTACCCCACCCCATCCTCTCTCTTCCACAGATCTCCTCATATCTGTTGCTCACTGTTTTGTCCTTCCCTCTCCCACCCTGTTGTCTCCTGCTTCCCTAGTTGTACATTCTGTGTGTTTAGCTCTCATATGAACCTCGACATTGTATACAAAACAAAAGACCTCTCCGAGTGCACATTTCCGCTTTATCTAGAGACCTCTCCGAGTGCACATTTCCGGTTCTCCCTTGCACTTCAACTGGTTTTTCATGAATTTTGTTTTGATTAATGTGGCCAGTCATGCAGTCTGTACGCATGCATGTCTTCCATACATTCTAAGATGGGTCACAACTCAGTCCCCATCCTCTCGACTTGCCTGGATGAGTCCTTTTTGATTGCTACACAAAGATACCTGATGTTGTAAATATCTATAATATATTTATCTCTGAGTTGTTTATTTTTCTCTCCCTGTTAACACCTCTATTTGAAGTAATACAAAGACAGGATTTCCTGGCATGTTAGTTCGAACTACTTCAGTGTATTTTAGTTTATTTATTCAAGGTGTTGGTTTCGGAGGTGGAAACACAAGCTGTTTGCTACACAATGCAATATTGAAATCATCTTGCCCATTATGGGGATCGATGTGAACTTAAAAGTAAACTATTTTGTAAGTTTCTAAAGTTGTTGCAGAAGTTTGATGGAGGAAGCTTCAAAGGCCTGTTACAGAAAATAGCATTCTGTGGTTGAAGTTGGATTGAAAACTGAAAGGCAAGCTGAAGGAACGTTATGTTGTTTGTTTCATTTGAGAGCTCTTTTTAGAATCCTTTCCTTGTTGGCAAGGCAATGAGCCTGAAATGAAAACTGAGATTCCCCCCCCCCCCCTCACACAATAAACATGCTTGAAGTTGCAAGTACTCCACCATTGGCTGAAACCTTAGGTTTCAAACCTCAGGTGCGGCAGTGAGCAAGTTGTGGAATGCATGTGAGGAGACAGGTAGAAGAGGATGTTGTAAATGCAGGTTTAAAGTTTTACATTCTTTTGGAAGAACGTGTAGCTGAGTTGTCGGTGAGAAAATGTGACTGGAAGGACATTTTGTATTGGCAATGATCTCAGAAAGAGCAGGATTTCAGGCTGAAGGGTCAATTAACAGAGACAAAATGAGAAAAAGGGAAAACAACAGGATAAGAACACACACACACATCATGCGTGTTACACATTACATTTGAGGATTTATTGTTTAGGCACTTATGTTAGGAAAACAAATCGTTCCTAAGTAAATGTGCTCCCAATATCCAGAGATTTGTTGGTTAATGCAATAAGCTTTTCTTCTTGTATGTTTTTTTCTTATTGTTCAGATAATTGTTTGCTTAATCCACTAGTTATCCATGGTCACCATGCTTAGCCAGTAATTGGAACATCAGGGGTGATAATCTTTGGTCAATGATGTCCAACATGCAGGAAATCAAAATGGTGTTGCACACACATTTACAAGTCATCTCTCAAGATGATGAGTGAAAATACTGCTCCACATTGCTTGACTGTTTCAATGCGCTCCACATTGCTTGAGCTGTTTCCAATGCCGCTCCACATTGCTTGAGCTGTTTCCAATGCCGCTCCACATTGCTTGAGCTTTTCAATGCCGCTCCACATTGCTTGAGCTGTTTCCAATGCCGCTCCACATTGCTTGAGCTGTTTCCAATGCCGCTCCACATTGCTTGAGCTGTTTCCAATGCCGCTCCACATTGCTTGAGCTGTTTACAATGCCGCTCCACATTGCTTGAGCTGTTTCCATGCCGCTCCACATTGCTTGAGCTGTTTACAATGCCGCTCCACATTGCTTGAGCTGTTTCCAATGCTGCTCCACATTGCTTGAGCTGTTTCCAATGCTGCTCACATTGCTTAGCTGTTTCCATGCTGCTCCACATTGCTTGAGCTGTTTCCAATGCCGCTCCACATTGCTTGAGCTGTTTACAATGCCGCTCCACATTGCTTGACCTGTTTACAATGCCGCTCCACATTGCTTGAGTGTTTCCAATGCTGCTCCACATTGCTTGAGCTGTTACAATGCCGCTCCACATTGTTGAGCTGTTTCCATGCTGCTCCAATTGCTTGAGCTGTTTCAATGCCGCCCAATTGCTTGAGTGTTTACAATGCCGCTCCAACTTGCTTGAGCTGTTTTCCAATGCTGCTCCACATTGCTTGAGCTGTTTCCAATGCCGCTCCACATTGCTTGAGCTGTTTCCAATGCGCTCCACATTGGCTTGAGCTGTTTCCAATGCTGCTCCACATTGCTTGAGCTGTTTCCAATGCCGCTCCACATTGCTTGAGCTGTTTCCAATGCCTGCTCCACATTGCTTGAGCTGTTTCCAATGCGCTCCACATTGCTTGAGCTGTTTCAATGCCGCTCCTATTGCTTGAGTGTTGCCAATGCCGCTCCACATTGCTTGAGTGGTTGCCAATGCCGCTCCACATTGCTTGAGTGGTTGCCAATGCCGCTCCACATTGCTTGAGTGGTTGCCAATACCGCTCCACATTGCTTGAATGGTTGCCATACCGCTCCACATTGTTTGAGTGGTTGCCAATACCGTCCACATTGCTTGAGTGGTTGCCAATGCCGCTTCACATTGCTTGAGTGGTTGCCAATGCCGCTCCACATTGCTTGAGTGGTTGCCAATGCCGCTCACATTGCTTGAGTGGCTGCCAATACCGCTCCACATTGCTTGAGTGGGTGCCAATACCGCTCCACATTGCTTGAATGGTTGCCAATACCGCTCCACATTGCTTGATGGTTGCCAATGCCGCTCCACATTGCTTGAATGGTTGCCAATACCGCTCCACATTGCTTGAGCTGTTTCCAATGCCGCTCCACATTGTTTTGAGTGGTTGCCAATACCGCTCCACATTGCTTGAATGGTTGCCAATACCGCTCCACATTGCTTGAGTGGTTGCCAATACCGCTCCACATTGCTTGAGTGGTTGCCAATGCGCTTCACATTGCTTGAGTGGTTGCCAATGCCGCTCCACATTGCTTGAGTGGCTGCCAATACCGCTGCCACATTGCTTGAGTGGTGCCAATACCGCTCCACATTGCTTGAATGGTTGCCAATACCGCTCACATTGCTTGAGTGGTTGCCAATACCGCTCCACATTGCTTGAGTGGGTGCCAATACGCTCGCCACATTGCTTGAGTGGGTGCCAATACGCTCCACATTGCTTGAATGGTTGCCAATGCCGCTCCACATTGCTTGAATGGTTGCCAATACGCTCCAATTGCTTGAGTGGTTGCCAATACCGCTCCACATTGCTTGAGTGGTTGCCAATGCCACTCCACATTGCTTGAGTGGTTGCCAATGCCGCTCCACATTGTTGAGTGGTTGCCAATACCGCTCCACATTGTTGAGGGGTTGCCAATACCGCTCCACATTGTTGAGTGTTGCCATTTGAAAGAAGAGACTTGAAAGACAAGCCCTTCCACAACGTCTCACATTTCCCACAAGTCATCATCGTGGCTTTCTCATTGATTTTCACAGCTGTTGGTTACGTTTGAGACATTTTGAACACAGTTCATGTACAAAAGTATAAACGTGTAAAGTTTAATTAGATTTAATCGTTTATCGAATAAATCCGAAGTAAACTGATTATGTATTTATTTTTTTGAGTTAATATTTCAGTTTTAATCATTCAACTAAACCAAAAATGTGGAAGTGGTCACACAGGCAATGAGCTTTTCCAAACTTCCCTAAAATTGTGGGTTGAATCCTGAGCAAGCAAAACATGAGTCAACATCTGCTATCGAACCTCATCTGAAGCTTCCTTTGTGGGGGAAATAAAAATTGCATTCGCTGATTCTCCTAAAAGTTGACTGATTTTATACTCATGTGTGCTCTTCACAGCAATGTACCTTGGGAGTTATGATTGTCATGAAAATACTATACAAGTTACCATTATTAGCAGCACACAAGCCAGTCTGTCTGGGGCCTGTTACTCGTTACTGGACCACAATGGTTGGATTATACCCCCACTCCCCCTGTTCGTGTGAATATGGACGTGGCTGCCCTTTTATATGCGACATTCTAGAACCCATCATAGGTTACCAATAAAGTATCAACCACCAAGTGTGACCTGGCCTGGTAGGGCAGCAGAATATTCCCTCCCCAAGGTCATGACTGAGCCGTCTTGGTTTTTATTCATCCAATAGCAACCTTGTAATTATATTGAAACCATCTCATTTTGAAAATGCTTAGAATTCAAAAACTAATAATTTGCCTTCGGTGATATTGAACTCACAAGTTCAGGAATGGTCGTCCAATGTCCCCACCATGACTCAACTATGTTCTTACCACGATGACTGCATTACAGGATAGTTAACACACCTTACTTGTTTCATGCCCGAGATCTATCTATTGCCCCCCCGTTGGATTTAATCCGAAATGGGGGGGGGCTTATATTTGGTTTCAATTTGTGCGTGCGTGCGTCTGCAACCATGTCTCGGACATGTATGGACCAATTTAATTCGTATTCACTCAACACATGATGGTATACATATACTGTATATATATATATTGTTGCGAATCTGGAAACCATTATCGCACTCATCATTCAGGTCCTTTAGCTCAGTTTATCTCGGTAAGTGCATGTTCTATAGATAGCTCGCCTTCCAGTGTTTAATGGGTAAAAATCGATTAAATGCGCTGTGATTCATTTTAATAGTTAGGGTTCGATCAGAACACAAAGAAGAACGACCTCCCCTCCTCTGCAAAAAGGAAGAAGAACCCTCCGTCCCGTGATGCAAGGATTAAACAACTCCCTCCCACCCGCGGTTGTGCGGGGATAGCGCATGAGGGCATGCGTCACGCCGGGAGCGGGGGAGGGGGCCGATAGTGATAAGAAAGGGACCCTCTGTTGGCTCGAGTTGGTTTCTTGGGTCTTGTTGGGGTTTTTCATCGGAAGAGGGGGTTGTGGCTGGTTGGTTGTCGTGAATTCGTCGGAGAGTTGTTCATGCGGAGGAGTTGGTTCGGGTTGCCGTGGTTCTTCTTCGGCCTGGTGGTCGAGGAGTGTCGCCTGGTTCAAGGGTGGTCGAGTTGGTTCGAGGTTGTTGTTCTGCTGGTGCTTCTTGGCTGTGTTGGCTGTGTAGTCGGTGGTTCAAAGGGTCCTGCTAGTTCTGAGTTGTTTGGTTCGGCCTTTGTTCTGCTTCGTGGCCTCATCTTGGTTCGGCTGGCTCTACTTGGAAAGCGACGCATCTTCGGGAAGCTCGGTGTTTCGTCTCACCAGCACGTGGTCCGGAGCGTGAGGGATCCGCTGGAGATCGGGAAGGATCGCGGCTCACGGCGATTGGATCCAGTTCACCCTCGCTGGAGCCCCGGTCCGAACAGCTTGAAGACCACACAAGGTGGAGAGGTTCGAGATAGGTTCTGGGTTCAGCTCATCTGTCCTCCGAGCTGAAGTCCTTATTAAAGGCATCAGCCACCATTTCTGTGTGTGTGTGTGTGCATACGTGTGTCTGTGGGCCCGTCTAACAAGTAAGAACTGTTAAGTGCTTTGTGTGCTGTAAATGATTGCATTGCATTTTGTATAGTCGGTATAGTTCTGCTCTTTGTGTTCTAGTTCCCCATTATTACTGTATAAATAAACCCCAATTGTTAAATGTTTCCACTCGTCGCGTCGATTCTTTCATTGACTGAGCATGTTGGTGTGTTAGGAATTAGAAGGCCGTTGGGCCGCCGTAAGGGGACATTCGACGACGGTTCTCGGCGATTAAGCCGCTCGAATCGCGCACGGGACAGGCTCGCTTAAGCAGCTTGTTTCGTACGAGTTCCGTCGAGGGTGTGGGGGCTCGTAGATCGCCACGTGGTCTCTAGGTATTTTGAAGAATTGGCAAATAACCCTGTACCACGTGGTAGAAACATTGGCCCTTCACGGTTCTTGCAGAAGGACCCGTCGACTCCGCACTTATCTGGGGCGACGATCTATATTCCGGGCGATCGGTCGGGCCGACTCGACTTGTGGCTCCGTCAGAGCGGTCGACCACCCCCCTCCCCCCCCCCCCCGACGCACGCGCTACCGTAACATATGTATATTATATATATATATATATTATATTTTATATATATATATTAGATATCGAAACATGTGGAGTTGTGATGAGCACTTCCCCGATCTCCATTGGACGTCCCTCTACACCAAAGCGTCACTCCAACCCGGAAGCCTCGGCCGGCGACTCAGTCAAACAGACAAGGATTACATGGTCAACATCAGTTAAACACCAAACGGAGCCGCCTATTTGGATTTTGGGCTTATTTGTCCTCATCAGGATGGCATTCCGATAAATATCGAACCAATGATGAGCACATTCGTCGTTTAAACATCAGACGTGTAGGACTATGTCCATTGGAGATCGGGGGAGTGCTCATCACACTCCACATGTTTCGATTTACCGCTGATCAATCATATGCCTCCTGGTTGAATGGTTTGCATTAGCAGCAACAATCATCTGGGTGGCAGATGGATGGTTTGTTCTTTGCGGATTATGCGGTTTTACGTGTGACACATAATCCGTGGCGATGCTCACATAACATAAGGAGTGCAACTGATAGAATATATTTGCACAATTTAATCATTATTTTCTCCCATATTCTCATAAGGGTTTGTCGATGATTTGATGACAAAAGCTCAGATGGTATAAAAAATTGGGCCTGTACAGTCACACTGATGCTCAATGGTAAATAAATAAACCGGAAGCAAATTTTTTTTTTACAATGGTCGTCTCGTGCTTGACACGTTATGTACCATTATCGTTATTGTGTACATTATCACTATCATTATGTACCATTGTCATTTTAGTTATGTACCATTATCATTATGTACATTTTTCATTATGTGTGCCATGATCACTATCATTATGTTCCATTATTGTGATTATTACGTACATTATCACTGTCATTATGTGTTATTATGTCCATTATCATTGTACCATTGTCCACTGTCATTATTTATCTACCATTGTCTTTATTGTTATGTACCATTATCACTTTCATTATGTACCATTATCATTGTCATTATGTATCATTATCATGATCATTGTGTACCAATTCACTATCATTAAGTACCATTATTGTTATTGTTATTTCCATTATCACTCTGATTATGTACCATTATTGTTTTATTATGTCCATTTTGTTATTATTATGTACATTATCACATCATTATGTACCATTATTTTTATTGTTATGTATCATTATCACATCATTATGTACATTATCCCTGTCGTTATGTACCATTATCACATCATTATGTACCATTATTTTATTGTTATGTATCATTATCACTTTCATGATGTACCATTGTCGTAATTGTTGTGTGGTCATTATCATGTCGTTATCTCCCATTATCTATGTTATTAGTACCATTATGACTGTCGTTATGTACTTATCATGATCATTATGCATTATGTTTTTATTATGTACCATTATATGATCATCATGTACCATTGTCACCGTCGTTATATGTATATTTTGATTATTAAAAAATTATGTGATTATTGTTTTTTATTATGTAATTATCATTATTGTATTTTATTATGTTAATTATTTTGATATTATTATTATTTCGTAAGGTTTATGTAATTATTTGTTTGTTTGTAATTTAATTATAAATTTATTTGATTAATTTCAAATAAAATTTATTTTATTTTGATGATCAAAAATTGTTATTGTGTAATTTTGTGTGTATTAATGTGTTAATGAGTTAATAATTATGATTTTTTTTTAATTTTTTTAATTTTATTTGAAATATGCTTGTAATTGGTTACCATTGGTCCTTCGTTATGTACATCACAGATCATTATGGTGCGCTTATTGTTTTTATTATGTACCATTACATGATCATCATGTACCATTATCAGTGTATGTACCATTGTCACTGTCGTTATGTACATTGTCACTGTCGTTATGTCCTCTCACGTCAATGTACTTAACCGTCGTTATGTACCATTATCACCGTCGTTATGTACCATTGTCACTGCCGTTGTGTACATTATCACGATCATTATGTGCCATTATTGTTTTTATTATGTACCATTATCACGATCATCATTAACCATTATCACCATCATTATGTACCATTATTGTTTTTATTATGTCCATTATCACTGTCGTTATGTACCATTATCAATGTTGTTATGTACCATTATCAATGTCGTTATGTACCATTACAATGTCGTTATTTACCATTATCACTCTCATTATGTACCATTATTGTTTTTATTATGTACCATTATCACTGTCGTTATTTACCTTTATCACTGTCATTATGTGCCATTATTGTTTTTTATTATGTACCATTATAATGATCATCATGTACAATTATCACCATCATTATGTTCCATTGTCACTGTCGTTATGTACCATTGTCACTGTCGTTATGTACCATTCATCACGATCATTAATGTAGCATTATTGTTGTTTAATTATGTACCATTATCACGATTATCATGTACATTATCACCATCATTATGTACCATTATTGTTTTATTATGTACCATTATCACTGTCGTTATTTACCATTATCACGTCATTATGTACCATTATTGTTTTTATTATGTACCATTGTCACTGCCGTTAATGTACCATTATCACGATCATTATGTGCCATTATTGTTTTTATTAATGTACCATTATCATGATCATCATGTACCATTGTCACTGTCGTTTATGTACCATTGTCACTGTCGTTATGTACCATTGTCACTGTCGTTATGTACCATCATAACGATCATTATGTACCATTATTGTTTTTATTATGTACCATTATCACGATCATCATGTACCATTATATCACCATCATTATGTACCATTAGTTTTATTATGTATCATTATCACTGTCGTTATTTACCATTATCCACGTCATTATGTACCATTATTGTTTTTATTATGTACCATTATCACTGTCGTATTTACATTATCACGTCGTTATTTACCATTATCGCCGTCATTATGTACCATTATTGTTTTTATTTACCTTATTACTGTCGTTATGTACCATTATCACTATCATTATGTTATCCATTATCGTTATTGTTATGTACCATTATCACTTTGTGGTTACCAAAGAAGCCCTGAACACTTTTGATTGTTTTTCCTGCGAGAAATGAGACTTTACAGGGAGGAGCGTCCATCCCTGTTATCATTCTTTCCCCAAGAAACCACATTCCAATACTCATCTTGAAGGTGAGAAAGACCTGCTGTAGAGCACTTGACGAAACTAACAAGGGCTATTTAATAGGTACTATGATTTTGCCTTTCACATTTTGACCCAATTATGTAATATTTTCTCCATATTCTCACAAATAGAGGTTTGTTACAGATTTGATGGCAAAAGCCTCCTGCCGCATGTGGGGTTGGGGGGGGGGGGTGAAGAGGGCTAACAAATTGTTTATTTTATTCATTATAGCAATGGGTTCAAATGGATGAGATGATGATATTAATTTCATAACTTTGTGCAATCGCTATGTTGAAAATTGCCTTAATATTCATGGAATGGGTGGCCATTGTTTTCCTGTATCATCACTCTATAATCTATATGGAGTACCACTGTCCTCCATGATACGATGATCCATGAGCTACTGAAAATTACTACACCATCATATCTATATGTACATATATATAATATATTATATATATATATATATATATATATATATATATTTTTACGAATTCGCGCCCGCCGTCGTGGATCGGCCGCATAACTCAATCGAACGCGTCGCCCACGGACGGACAATTCAGTCGTGACCTCCTGGAACTACCCCAGGAACCAGTCACGGGTGGGTTTAACCTCACCACAGCCAGTCCGCATTCTACCGCGCGAAATAGGGTGAATCGCCGAATGTCGATATACCTAAGTACCTGTGCGGGTAACCTACCGAGGGCTGCACCGCGCCGCAGGTCGGCCTGGGACACAAACCGCTTAAGCGGTCCGTTCCGTACTACAGTGATAACCGAGCGGTGTTATCGCCGACCCTCGAGGATCCGATTCTCTTTACCGGGCGTTCAAAACCCACTACTCATTCAACGATGCAAGATGGCTTTTCAAAAGGGAAATAGGCACACGACGAACGGGTACATTGCACACAAGGAATTTATTCACTATACAGCACAAACACAGCAAGGGCAGTCATGCAATATACAAGCAACAAATAGAATGCAAAAGCAATACGACCGACTATAATTATTAATTTAGCAAGCACAGTCACTTACACAGGTTTTAACTTGGGACAGGCGGGCTACAGCATGCATACAAAAAAAAGAAAACCCCCTCACAGGCAAGGGGTAGACGGGGTCTCGTAGACCTTTTGGTCGTGGGCCGTGGATGACGAAAAGGCCACGAGACCGTGCAGGTTACCTGCCCCTGTTTAGTGGTCGTCAGTCCCTCTCCCACGACCGTCAGCGTGGTCGCGCCTGGTTCCGGGCTCCCACTCGGGCGAACCCTCTCCGGCACCCCTCGTCCGGACGCGCAGGTCCACCACCAGCCGGCTCTGCTGCGCTTCCGACCGTGTCTCCACCAACTGGCCGCTCACAGGGCCACGAGCGCAGGAACGCAAAAGAGAAGAGAGAAGAGGCCGAGCCTCGAGCATGAACCAAGAAGAAGCGTAAATGGATCACAGGGCGAAGAGCATGAACCAAGAAGAAGCGTAATGGATCAACAGGCGAGAGTATGGACCAAAGAAGAAGGGGGAAAAAACAGAGTGAAGCCCCCAGGGGTCGACAGCGACACGAGACAAAGAACGAGAGCCCGCGAGCCTCGTGCCGCGTCCACCCTTCGTTATAAACGTGAGGCTCCGCCCTTCGCCCACCTCCACTTCTGGCTCCACCTCCTTTGAGAAGCTTCCCGAAAAGGGGCGTTCCTCACTCCCGACAGCCTCACACGCCGTGCATCCACCAATCAGGAGGCGAGCTTCCCACCCTTTCTTCACACCAAGCGCGTGGGGATTCAGGCGGAAGAAAATCCGTGCATTCATCGAGGGCACTTTCCTTGTGTGTTTCCGCTCCTTGCGTTCTCGACTGGTTTCCAACGGCGGAAACCGTCGTACGCGTGGTCGCGTGGAGGATGGCGTTCGTGAAGCGGGCGTCGTGGCGAAGATGTGGTGGTTGTTGTGGTGGCGTAATTGTAGCAATGGTTGGCGTGTGGCGTAGTTGGTGGTGGCGGTTGTTTTGTGTGGAGGTTTGTTGCGTGCTTGGCGTTGGACGTACTTGGTGGCGGTTGTCTGTTTGCGTGGTTCAAAAATAACGTAGATAAAGAAAAACGGCTATCTGCAAAGAGTCGCAGCCCGGTGGAACACGAACAATCCCTCTAAAACGGTGGGGAAACCTAATCTGCACATAAACTTACCGGGATAACTGATCTAAGGATCCTTATGATGTTATTGCGAATTTCCACAGCCGTAACAATATATATATAGTATATATATATATATATATATATTATATATATATATATATATAATATATATTACTGTATATAGAAAAATAATCAACTATCTCAGTAAGTGTAAGTTACTTTACATTTCCCCGCCGAGTTTTGCATCAGAGTTTTGATTGAATTTTCAAATGCTCCTCAAAATGATGACGGAATGTTGAATATTTTGTTACAATTGTGTACAGTCCGAGTCCCGTTTCAACAAGGCCATTAATCATAATGAAGGTTAGTCTTAAACTAGGCCCTCATTCGTTTACACCCGCCCAAGCCAGGCATTCTGTAGCATATGGAAAGGTATATTTCCTGAAAGTCATGTGTCGATTTGCAATCATGGACAAGGTGTAAGAGTTGATGTAATTATCAACATGACATTGATTGAGGTGGGCAGAACATCAAGGGTGCACGTTGTGGTGGGAACGACCCATTTGCACCCGTCGATGATACGTACCTGCTGACTCACTCCCACCAATGTCCTATCTGTGCACCTGTCCCATCCGTATTGCTCAGATGAAAGGTGAACAATCTGAAACGTCATCTTTATTCTTTTTTTTCTATGGCCGGTTAGCGTACCTCATCAACATTCTGTTTATTGATCCAAAAGAATAGTTCTGGAGACAAAGTGGAAATCTCCACTCAGATAGGTCTGCAGATAAAGCGGAAATCTGCACTCCGACAGTTTTGTTGACAAAGCTGAAATCTGCACTCGGATAGGTCTGAAGATGAAATGCAATCTGCAATCTGATAGGTCTTTAGACAAAACATAAATCAATGCTCGGACAGGTCTGTCGATAAAGTGGAAATCTACGCTCGGATCGGTCTGGAGATGAAGTGGAAATCTACGCTCGGATTAGGTCTGTAGATCTACGGTCGGAGAGATGTGTTGATAAAGTGGAATTCTATGCTCGGATAGGTCTGTAGACAGATCAAATGAGATGACAGACCAAGTAGGCCTGTAGTTACTTGACAGATGGATGTTAAAGATGAATATGTAATTTATTGTATGGTTAGTGTGCTTTGTTGTTGGATATTACTCTTTATGGCAAATGGGTATATCTAATTTTACAAAATGTATTTTGATGATGTGGACATAAATGTAGCCATATTTATTGAAACACATTTAATAAATGACCAGTTGTCATTAAACCACCGCTCTGTTCATTCAATCTGATCTGATAAGTATCACTCTCAGACAGGAAAGTAGGTTCTGTGTAAACAGATTGTCCGGGTAGAGAATAGTGTGGGTGTTTGTTATTACATTCTCAGGGGTTGTGTTATTCCCATAGCCCTTTAGAGCATGAGGGAGAGATGGGGAAAGGGGAAAATCATGTTATTCCCATTTCCATTTGGAGGATGGGGGAGTGGGGGCATCAGGATGCACACAACCTCAGTCTTGAAAGTTTCCATAGCTGAGAATCTAACGCTGGACAAGTTACTAGTCCCAGGGGCGTCCAGTACCGGAATTGACAGCTCGGCTAGTCGATCAGCACACAATGGCCTACATTTTATATTCTGGAAAAACACTGGAATCTTTAACATCCACAAACAAGAGCTAACCGATGGAACAGCGAGCTTCATATACTCTCCAAAGGTTGATGATCTCAAATGATGCAACAGACTCCCTGCAGAGCACCAGTCATAAAGTTTCCGTCAGGAATCAAACAAGGACGAGTCAAATCAAAGGCGATGCAGGAACATTGAGCTGATCTTCAAAGTTCCTTTTACATCAGTTACCAAATCAAGCAAGACCACATATCCACTGCCAATACAAAGCAATCCTATATTATTTCTTATGAGGTCGAAAATGAATTTGTTCATTAGATCTCATCACGTGACACATGGTCGTGCAGATTCAAATCCAGCAGGTGAACTGTGCAGATCTGCTTATCTAGTTAGCCTCCCGATTTGTATCAGACTGAGATTTGGGAACTTATCATTGCGGAGAAAGTAGTAAACTGGATCGGATCATCAATCCAACATGGTCGTGCACCAGGTGAATCCCAAACTCAGGAAAGTCACGTTCTTTATCCAGATACCTTTCACTACTCACAGCTCGTCTGACTCGACCATGCTGTAATTGACAGATGATACTCAAACCACTCCACTTTCTTTAATCTACCAGAACCTTCTGCAATTCAGGGCTTTAGTGGAAGCATACTGGGTGATCATTATTGGGAATTGAAAATCTCACCCTTGCCTTCTCCATGTGCTGTTCATCCCATGAAGCCAAGTTAGAAAAGCAAGGAAACAGGAACAGCTGGAACCGATGCCAGGATATTTCCACCAAGGAACGTTTGGATAAATCTGTTCCTTGATTGTACAAGGGAATACAAACAAAAACGCAAGTGCTCTCTTCCTTCCTTACTCATGCAACTAGAAAACTGGGAAACTAAATCGTCCCGTGAACAAATTCGTTTTCCCTGATCCCACTGTTTCATAATCCCAGCATTCCATGGCTGCGTGAAGGCAAATGATACCAAGGAAGGTTCATTATAATAAAGATTGTCAATGTAATAAGGATTGTCATGAGCACTGCTGGATACACTGGCCAAAAGGAACCATGCTTACATACTGCTGAAGTCAGTGAAGGTTTATCCGGCTTGTGTTTAGCGCAATGGTCGACCTGACTCAGTAGTTAGCCCACCCGCTCTGTCTGGGACGTCCACGGTTTCAACACTGACCGAGTCACGACAAATATTATTTAAAATGGTACGTGCTGCTTCCTTGCTCAATGCTTAGCGTTTAAAAAAGATAGAGCACGGACAAACAACCATAGGTTGGCTACCATTGCACAGGTTTGGTGGGCCTAATTACCTCCTCCTGCAAAAACACACACACACACAAACACACATGGGATTTGGCCACCAGGGACGCAGGACGTCGGCCATTATAAAGCTTGCAGTGAGAGTGTGAGAAATTTCTGAGGTTAACCTGAAGACTCAATAGCTCAGTGGACTGTTGCCACGTGAGCAATGAAGTCCTTGGGTTCAAGTCCCGGGTTGAGTCAGAGTTATTTTCCACACGAGCCCCATGCAGAATTTATTCCTGATTATTAAACATATATATATATATATATAATTTATTTATTTTTATTTTTTGCAGCCGTTAGACTCGTGCTCGGTTCAAATACAGTAGGCAGTGTCAAAACGACCACAATGGTCGACCGTTTTGAAGACCTCCCCCACCCCCGTCGGACCTGCGTCTGAATGCCGCATTACTGTACAGATTGGGAGCCCCCAAATGTCCAGCGTCACACCGATAGGTGTCATGTGAATCAATCTAATTAGGCCGAACAACCTAAGTCACATGACATGGTCGTCTAAGTAATGTAGAAACTGAAAAACAATTATTCCCTTAATGGGTCCTCCAAAACCACCAAATGAGGCAGCAACCACAACCAGATTTCACCCCAAAACCAGGTATATTAAGAAAGAAATCATTTTGGTACGGGGGGAGGAAGAGACGAAACAATACAATCAATAATCAACAATTTTTTTTAAAAACCCTTAACCCACAACCGATAAGTGCCCATGAAACCAATGAATGATCAGGAGTGCTTAATTATCTATCTTAAGGCCTCAGTCGTTCCAGGAGAGATAAAGAACAGAAAAGAGACAGACAAGATAGAAATACCTCGGCTGTGCCTGGCGGGACACAGCAGGGAGCGATGCACAGAAGTAGGTCAGGTGTGTCCTCGCTGCAGGTCATGGGCAGCACGCAGCGTGGGGCTTGTGAGGAGGAGAGGCGTGGCTGGCTGGGTGGGGGCACAGCTTGGCACGACAGCTCCGCACACTACAGGCACAGCCTTTCACAAGGTCGATCCCAGGTGTCTCCTCCTTGTCCCACTGCTGCGTGCGTATTTATTAACTCTGGCCCCCACCTCACACTACGACGTGCCACGCCCCTCCCCGCTCACTCACCATTGGATGGTCCTGGTGGGTGGAGCGACCCTGCCTCGACCTTTCCCCCCACAGCTCAGACAGAGGCAACCCGTGGTGATTGCAATATTTGCTTGTTTTACTTTACCAGCTGGACTTGTGCCTGGCAGCCTTAGCGAATGTGAAGAAGGTACTTAAGTGACAGATTACAGAGGGAATAATGGTAAAAATGGGATCAAAAGGGTTGATAATTTTAGACACAGACATAGTGATGGGTCGACATCGTCTAACTATTACACAAGTGATGCATATCTAAAATCACAATTAATTACGAGAAATTTATGCTTATGATAGACATTCACTTAAAGGAAATAACTGCGCTATATAAAGCATCTTTAACCTACTCGGAGTCATTTTCACAACAATATGTATTTTTGTGACAAAAACTTCAAAATTGATCACTTGACGTTTTACATCGGAGAAACCTTACAGTGCGATCCAGCAAGACAAAATATGGTTATAGTATGTCCCAAAAGGAATCTTCACATGTACAGTGTGTCCCAGAAAAAAGGCATCACCTTGTGGACGTATAACCACTTTAAATTGCCCACCGAAGGTGGGCCGAGATGGGCCATCCCACCCAAAGGGTGGCAGTGCCAATGCTAGTGTCTTCTAAGAAACAATGCATTCACTCGGACCAAGTGAATGGATGTGTGAAAACATGACAAATTGATCCAACACAAAATAATTAATGAGTCAGAATCAAAAGGAGAGAGAATGGTTTCTCAAGGAATGACTTGGAACGATGGAGAATGTCCATTGTGTGGCCTGCTATGCTATGTGGTTGGCCCAGATGAGGTCAAGACTCAAGGGGAGGCCTAGAAGTTGAAAAGACTAAACTTTTTTCGGGTGGATGACCAAAGAAATAGGTGGGTTCGTTTGATGATCACTCTGAAGTGATGGGGTCTGACTGTGGTATTGTCCAGGATTGAAGGACATGTTACACTTGTCAGACCAGAGTCTAATCCTTTCTCGATCAGCAGAGAGAGACAGAGAGAGATAGAGAGAGAGACAGCTGTTGTCTGCCTAGCAGATGGATGAGGTAGTGTACACCACCATGTGGAGTCGTCTACAAAAAGGAAGAGAGGGTTTTTCAAAAAAAGGATTTTTTTCAACTTGAGTTTCACTTTTATGAAACAAGCAGAATACGAATGTCTTCTGAAGTTGAAGAAACTTGACTGGCTGGGTCAGCCAAACCAAAAACAAGATTGTACTCCATGCCAGGAATAGCTGGAATTCCATGCAAGAAACCACTCCTTGTTCGAAAACAAAGGACAGTCTTGCTTGTGATCAGGAAGCATGACATTCAAGCTTGCAGTTAACATTTATTCAAGCTAAAACGATTGGAATATCTTCACATTAAAATACACAAGGTACCAGAAGCCGAGCTGTTAGTTGCCTTCACTTTGTAAAAGTATAATCACACAACCATTTTAAACTTTCCAAACTTTTGATTTCCCCAAACTTCACCTCAAATCCACCCTCTCAATTCCCCACCACCTGTTTATTAACCATAGCTTCAAATAACACACTTTCACAGAAATATAACATTTATCTTTCAGGAGTAAACAAGAAAAAGAGCAATAAGAGATTGCAGACCCTCGCCAGGACTTGTTTTGCGCGGTGTTTGTGTTCTGGTGTGTTACAGAATGAATAACAGACATAACTAGAACTGTCACTTTATTACTGCTGCCAGTTCTGTTCTTGCATATAGCAGATCGGCTGCCGGGTCGCTATCATTTCTTGGAAGCATGGCAGTGCTGCTGATGCTGTGCCCCTCCGCCAGCACACAGGTACTCATTTCATTGACCTCAGAAGGATAACAGGCTGAGTCAACCCCACCTGATGTTAATTTAGCGGAAAAGAGCTCGACTTTAGCACCCAAAGATCCCAAGCCAGCCACCCTCACCAATAAGCCAACACCAGGCTACTGCTGCCAGTGATGACCGGGTACCAAGACGTCCCGTTTTGAACGGACACCTGACCCTGACCCATGATGCTTTTTTTATTATTTAATCGAATTCAGAATGGGGTTAAAATAAATTCAATTCAAATCAAATGGAAGACCAAATAGGTACAGTCCTGCATTGGAGTAA